>ML778768.1:0-14195 GCA_009831015.1 Picea engelmannii
TCTTGACACTCACCTTAAGAACATGGGAAAGAATGTTCAAGAAGATCCCACAAAGAAACCTTCCAATCTCCCACATAAACCTTTCAAGAAGTTTAAAAGAAAGGACAAGAAGACCACCACAGTAATGAGAGGAGGAAATCCACATTGCACTCATTGAAAGAAAAGCGGTTATGATGATGAACATTGTTGGAAACTGCATCCAGAGAAGATACCAAAGAAGTTCGGTGGAAAGGGGAAGACAAAAATCGTTGCTACAGTGAAACAAGATATTGGTTCTGATTGAGGAGATGAAGGAAAGATCACAGTGGTTGGAGTACAAGGTAAAGATTCCCTTCATTCTAGTTCAAATTCCAATAATGAATCTCATGATGATGAATGGAAGAGGAATGAATTATTTCACATAAGAGTTGTATCTAAACACGCTAAGATAGATACATTATTTTATTCGGGTTTCCAAGTAAACTTAATATATGAAGCACTTGTCAAGAAGATGGGTCTTGAAATGAAACCACATATGAAGCCTTAACCTCTTGGTTGGGTTTGTGATAAAGAAAAACTTAATTTCACTAAACAATGTAGGGTCACATTTCATGTTGCTTCAAAATTGATTGATGAAGTGGATTTGGATGTTGTATCACTTGATATATATGGCATAGTGTTGGGAATTACTTATATTTATGATAGAAAAGTAGTCTTCTTTCGTGATGAGAACAAGTACCACCTTACTAAGGGGGGAGTGGAATATATTGTTATAGCTCACAACATTAGGGTAAAACGAACACTTGTTAGTGCGGGACAAATGAAGAGACTCATAAACACTAATAAGAAATATGTACTCATGGTCGTCAAAGAGAAAGATCTCAGGATATCCGACGCTTTCCAAGGATGTGATCCTTCTCATAAGATGGAATTAATTGATATTGTTTCTAAATATGATGATATTTTCCAGGAACCAAATGGATTACCTCCTAGGAGGGAAATCTAACATGAGATACATCTTCAGCAGGATTCTCCTCTTCCTAATGTGGGCATGTACTGGATTTCAATTGTGGAGATGACAAAGATCAAGAAGCAGGTACAAGGCTTATTGGATCAAGGGGTCATCAGGTCTAGTTCATCTCCTTATGGTTCTCCGATCGTGATGGTGCCAAAGAAACATGGCACATGGATAATGTGTGTCGATTACCGAGACTTAAATAAAATCACAGTGAAAAATCGATACCCTCTTCCTCATATAAATGATTTACTTGATCAGTTAAAGAATGTTGTTTATTTCACTAAGTTAGATTTGCACAGTGGATACCATCAAATCAGGGTTGCGAAATAGGATGCATGGAAGACTGCCTTTAAAACCAAACAGGGATTGTTTGAGTGGTTGGTTATGTTCTTTGGGCTTTGTAATGCTCTGGCAACTTTAATGTGTGTGATGAATGATGTATTCAGGCCTTTCCTAGATGATTTTGTGATTGTATACTTAGACAACATTCTTATTTTTAGCGAGACTTGGGATGAACATATGAGGCATGTAAAGCAAGTATTGGATACTTTGCAAAGGGAAAATCTAAATGTGAATTTGGAAAGACTGCAATTGTATACTTAGGCCATAATGTAGGAGGAGGACAATTGAAAATTGATCCTTCCAAAATTGACATAATTGTAAATTGGCCTGAGCCAAAAAGTGTAACCAAGATTCGAAGCTTCTTAGGTACAGTCCAGTATTGGAGGAGGTTCATTTCAAACTTCTCCTTTATAGCAGCTCCTTTTCATGCCTTAACCAATGTGAAGAACACTTTTAAGTGGGAAGAAAAGTAAAAATAATATTTCGACACTTTCAAGGAGAATATCAATACCACACCAGTATTAAAATTGTTGAATCTTCAACAGCCTTTTGAGATCAAGACAGATGCCAGCGGATACGCCATGGGTGCAGTATTGATGCAATATTGTAAGCCTATATGTGACGACTCTGAAACTTTTAACCAAATTGTTGTTAACTATCCTACATGTGATAAAGCGTTGTATGCATTAGTTCAAAGCGTAAATAAATGGAAGCACTACTTGTTGTGAAAGGAAACAATCATACATATAGATCACCAACCCTTACAGTATCTCCAAGCACAAACCAAACTACAACAATCTCAACACTACAGATGGATGGGTTTTCTACAACAATTTCTTTTGGTAATAAAGTACAAAAAGGATACAAGTAACAAGGTAGTTGATATGCTTTCTAGACCTCCTATTGTTGCTTCTATTATTTTGAAGAATACCTCTTTATCTCATGATAGTTATGTGGAACATTATGTCATTGATGAAGAATTTAAATAAGTATATGAGAAGCTAACCCATGGTGCATAGGTAGAGAACTATTGTCTGCAAGGAAAACTACTCTACCATCTTGGAAAGCTATGTATTCCTACAAGTCAACAAGTCCATGTAATACAAGAAGCTCACACTTCTCTTGTGTCTAGGCATTTTCAGGTAGGAAAAACTATGGCTCGTTTGTAGAGGTGTTGTTACTGGCCTCAACTGAAAGCAATTGTAACTAAATATGTAAAGGGGTGTGTGATGTGTTCTACTTGTAATCCCATTAATAGAAAATTGGGGCTATACTCACCACTTTCTGTTCCATCCCATCCATGGGAAAGTATCTCCATGGATTTTGTAGGGGGGTTACCAATGTCAAAAGGGGGTCATGAATATTTATATGTTGTAGTGGATAGGTTCAGCAATATGTGTATCTTGATGTCATGTAAAAAGCAGATCACTGCTGAGCAGACTACTAATCTCTTATTTTAGTATATTTGGGTTCACTTTGGGTTACCCACATCCATTATCTCAGATCGATATACTCGATTCCTTGGGGATTTTTGGACAAGCTTATGGAGAATGATGGACACCAAATTGAAGAGGAGCATTGATTTCCATCCACAAACTAATGGACAGACAGAGGTGGTAAACCGAATAGTGGTATTTTTTCTTCGAGGCTACTGCATAAAGCATCCCAAGTTATGGGATGAACAGATACCCTATGTACAACATGCTTACAACCGAGCCTTACATTCCTCCACTCGGTGTTCTCCTTTTGAAACATGTTTTGGTTACCTACATAAGGTTCCTTTGGACTTGATGTATGGGATATATATTGATGCAAATAAAGAAAGAACAGAGGAGAGATCCCACAATTTCATCCAGAAGATCTAGCAGGTGCACCAGGCAGTCAGGGAATGGTTGGAGAAAAGTCAAGAGCAGTATAAATCTTGGCATGATAAGCATGGGGTTGATCATTAGTTCCAAGTTGGAGACCGAGTATGGCTTCACATCAGCAAGGATACATTGAAGGGTGAATGAAATAAACACAATCCCATTCATTATGGACCCTTCACTATCTTGGAGAAAATTCATACCAATGCTTTTCGTCTAGATATTCCACCTTATATGCATATTTACTTAGTTGTAAATGTAGAGAACTTGAAACTTTTTGAGCCTCCCATGATCATGGATCGGGATGAGGAAGTTTCAATACCTTCAGTTGATGTATTTACTCTTGAGTACTTGGATGAGTTAAAGGAAGATATCATTCTGGACATAAGGAAGAGGAATTCATGCAGGGGTGATGTTGATTATCTTTGAGTAGGCTTAAAGGGTACACATCCAAGAAAGGAAAAGTGGATTGAGAAGGACAAAGTCAGGGGACTCTTCCCTCATTTATTTGTTTATTGATGAAATCTTTTGGTGGTCCAAAAATATCTCGATGGGAAGGCATCATCCAAAAAGGATCTAGAGAAGACAAAGAACAACTCAGAACTTGTAGAAGAAACTTGAGAGGCTCAGAATGGCCTTAGCCGACAAAGAAAGGGAAAAAAAATCAAATTTCTCGAAACTCAATGGAAATGACATTATCGCAAAGAGCGTGATGCAATATTTCTAATGGCACAAACAACTCGTCAAACAGAGTTACAGATCAAAATATATTCGTGGTCAAAGTTTGGTCAATCTAGCCCAGTCAACAGGGGGATGAGTCAGCATCTGTACTGCTGACATCAGCTCCAGTACATATGATGTCAACATTTGTACAACACACATGGTAAGAGAAGGAGGTGACACGTGTCATGATGATGTCAGCATGATGTCAACATCATGAGATGGAAACACTAGAGGTTGCCACGTGTCACTCGTATTTGTCACTTCTGGACTGATCCGTGGACCAGTAGGATTCTTCCACATGGAATCCATATGTTCTATACAGTGACGTGGAATTGAACTGGAATGATGATGTGGAATGGTGAGTTGGCAGTGACGTGGCATCCGTACGATGAAATGGAGCTGACATGGTAGGCTGACAGTGCAGTGGATGACATGGTCGAATAGGAGGATGCCACGTGGCCCAGTCATGGGATGCCACGTGGTAGTGGGAAAATTCCCAATGACATCTCGTATCCAAAAATTTGAAAAAAATATGTGATTTGGTGGGTTCGCCAAATCTAGTAGGACCATGCCAAATCCGACCACAAGCTATCGGATAAAACCTTCACCAAATCTAGCAGAGCAGAATTTGTATATATATATATATATATATATATATATATATATAGATGTATGTATGTATGTATTGTTACAACAATAAAGCCAAAAGGGGGAGGCCTGCAGTTTTGACCTCGGGACCTCATCTCTCCTTAACACCTTAATACTCATGCCATAACCAATGGGCCAACGGCCTTATGTTGTAAATAATGCCCAAGAAAATGCCTAAAAGGTGCATTCACCCAGAGCTCCGAGGAGGCGCACATGCATACGTTCGGGCACACATTACGAGACAGGGTATGTCATCATTTATTGTAGGTTGTAGGGAACCAAAATCGAGACAAAATTCTTCTTGGGCTTGGGAGTGCCAGAGTCGGATCGAGGCATGGAGACAGTCATTTTTGGGTAATTCGACGCCACGAATTCAGTGGTACTGTCTCTTTTTTTATCTGAGCAATATTTTTGCATCTTGATTTCAGAATGAGGTATACTTATGTATTTTTCCAAATTCTTTTTCTGAGTTAATGAAAATCCTACCCATTTGAGAGCAAGACCCAAAGATGTAGTCCACCAGGGATGAACTCCATTATCAAGTTTTTGTGTTTAGATTTGATGCTTATGTCTCTTCATTATTGATTTTTTCCTTCTTTAATGGTGCACTTTAATTTATGCTCATTTAATGCAATTATTTATAAGTCACTCGATGAAAATATCCCGGATCATCTTGGGTAGGCCATTTCCATCCCCGACCCCCAAGTAGATAGAAAACGTTGTTTAAGGCCTTAAAATGGCCCCAAAAGTTTAGGACTTGAAAATTGTAGAATAAGAAACTGTCAAGATGGAGACCCATGTTGAGTCAATGGAATATGTGGGTAGCCACAGATGTCCACCTAGATCAAGGGGATTCCTCTTGAGTTGTGGAATCTATGTATTTTTCAATGTAATATGAGGGAATATATTCCATATTTTATCGGAAAAAAATACGTCTCTGAAAAAATTAGAAAACCATTTACAACATCTCCTCATCCAAGCCTATGGGAGCATGAACAATCTAGTGGTATGGAATTCAGACAAAAAATGAGGAGAAGATAAAATACATGTATTATATTATACTAATATGTATTATATTGATTCCTTAGTTTGTATTTCCTCATTGAAATTTGAAGAGAGTCAAATGGAACTATGTTTTTGATTTTTTAAAATACACGTCATGGTAATTCATTGGCCACCCATTTAAATTTTTTAAATGGAAATTCATATTTTGATGTTAAAACCTTTAGGTGTTTATCATAAAAGGGACATATAGCATAAACTCGTCTATATTAAGTAGGAGATATGATTGAAAGTGTGGCTTGAAGGTGGAAGGGAAGGGGACATTGTGATTAATATAACAATCCAAATCTTGAAAATGAATCATCCTTAAGGATGATGGAATTCAGAAAAACTTATGGAATCCCACCCATATTGTATTTGTCTACATTTTCTATATGGGGTTTATTTGAAGGTGTTCAAGTATTTCATAACCTCCTATGTCACATCCTTCCACGGTACATTTAGTGACAATTAATTCATTGAATTCTCATTTTAATTAGCATTGGACACATCATTATTATCTATGTATTAATGAATAAAAAAAAATGAAAAATGTTGAATGTGCACTCATTATAAATAGACCATTTAAGAAAAAGCTCCTTCTATTTTTGACCAATGTATAACCCTAGGAATTCACTTCCCACACTTCCAGGGTATGCTAATACAATATCTTATATTATTTAAAAACATAATACAATGTATTATGTTGTTTGATCTTAGAGCAAGTAAAACAAAGTATTCATTTCCTTTTGTCTCACCTCTCAACCTTTATTTCCGAAATTTTCCATTTGGTTAATGTTGACAAGAATTATATTTACACCAAAGCAAATCTCCGATGAGTAGGTTGATATCATTGAAATATTGTTAGGAAATTATCCTAACCCCTCTCTTGTTGATTAACTGGGTTGGTTGTCATTGATGTCAACCCTTGAAGAAATTCTGGTAGCACAAAGGTTTGGGTAATGGACCCAAGTTTGTTTGATGTATAATGGTATGCGTTTTGATATATTTGTAGGTAAGACTATTCTATATGGATAGTACATGTCATTCCATTTCCAGTGGTATGTGGAACGTCACATAACTTCTCAGAGTTTGAAATTTATGGCCTTACAAAGTTGAAGGACGCTCATATGATTGGCTTGAAACCCCAAAAGGTCAAAGAAGTCAAAGTGTTTGCAAATAAGAAATAATTTAAATAATAAAGTGAAGTGACAAAGTCAAAGAGGGTTATTTAAATAATAAAGACAAGTGACAAAGTCAAAGAGGATTATTTAAATAATAAAGTGAAGTGAAAAAATCAAAGAGGATTATTTAAATAATAAAGTGAAGTGACAAAGTCAAGAAGGATCGTTTAAATAATAAAGTAAATGGAGAACTTTCTAATTATGGAAAGTGGTTAAAAGAAAGTTAATCCTAAAATGAGGAAAATGGGTTAAGTGGTCAAGTGGCTATTGGATACATGGACAAGTGGCAATTTGGGCAAAGTTGGACATAGGTGACTATGTGGACAAAGCAGTTATGTGGACAAAGTAGCCTAGAAGATGCTTCTAAGGAAGCTACTTGGAGATTATAAATAAGAGGCAAGGCTCTCTCATTTTAATCACACTTGAAAATATTGAATATACGTAGGTGACTGAGGTAACGAAAGGATATATAAGGCAAATTTCAAAGGGAAGGTGAAGTAAAGAAGGCCGAAATTAAAGGGAGGATAAATTCTTTTGATGATGCTTTCTAAGGTATGTTATTTACAGGTCATCTCACCATTTTCGCAATAAATTTTTTCATGGAATGATTCAGACCATGAAATTGGGAGGCCTTTGAGAAAACGTATCCAAGTAGTTGTGGTACGAATTTCATCTTGTGGGTCATTGTATTTTTGGATTTACACTCCGTGGAAAATAGGGTTTGTGGCTAGTCCTGAAACTAGTCTAAAACATGTGTTTCATGTAAAAACGTCATAACTTCTTCATAAAAGATCCAAATTCAATAAGACACAATTTGTTGGTTAGAGTCTAGTCTGTAGTATTTTGTGTAAAATTTTCAGATCCATACAAAAAATATTATGTCCAGGGCACGCTCTACAAGTTAGCTCTCTAGAATATGCTAGAATTCAACAAGGTATGCCATTTTTGCTATAAATCGTTTTTTGAGAGGTTCCAAGTAGTGACACTTGGAAGAATTGCATAAAAAAAACTAAAGAACATTGTGTACTATTTTCATATCTTTATTCATTACAGGTACATAGTTATGATTATTTCAAGTTAGGGTTGTTGACTAATCCAAAAATAGTCATGTGAGACTAAAGTCAAGCTTGATGAAAATGTTAGTCTATTGTTGTTAAAGTTAACGAAGATTTGCAGGTTGAGGTACAGTTTGGTGCATGGTTGATTCACTTGTTTATGGTACAAGTTGATTACAGGTTGTTTGGTACAGGTTGGTGCATGGTTGATGCACTTGTTTATGGTACAGGTTGAAGTACAGGTTGATGCATGGTTGATACATGGTTCAATTTATTGGTATAGGCTGTTTGGTGCAGGTTTATTAGTACAATTTTATAGCAGTATAGCTCATAGTGATAGTGTGACATTGGTTCCATCATTCTACTTATACATCAGGGCAGTTGGACAGGGAAAGGACAAGTGGTTTTAGCCACCTTTCGGTTGTAGCCTAAGAACATAGGGGGTTGTAGTCTCCTTCTGGTTGTAGCTAGAGGAGTTGGAGATTCCCTCAGGTTGTAGCCTGAGAAACTAGGGGGTTGGAGCCTCCTTCTAGTTGCAGTTGGAAAAAAAAAAATTGGTGCTTCCAGTGAATGTAATTCTTTAAGAAATATAAGAAAAAGAATTATGTGGTTTTCTCCCTCTTTGGGTTTCCATGAAAAAACACTGGTGTACTGTGTATGTGTATGATTGTTCATTTTTTCATTGTTTATTTACTCTGCAAATATTGGATGATAATGCTACATTGATATAACACTTGCATTATATGGTTAAAAAGGATTAGATTTCTCTATTATTGATTCACCCCCCCTCTCAGCAATCCAACAATTGGTATTAGAGCAGTTTCCTTCAAAAATCAGTTTAATCACTAAAAGGTAGATCGCGGAGAGAAAAAACATGTATAAAAATGGAATACCACAGTTTGATGGACAGAAGTGTGCATTTTGGAGCATAAGGATGAAGACATATATATAGGCATAGGGATTTGAAATTTGGAATCAATTGTAGATGGATACACAACACCAGCAGTTTCGTCGACAAATGACAATACTATGAAACTCGGTCAAAATAATTCCAAAGACAAAAATGCACTTCTAAATGGTCTTGTAGAATCGGTATTCACCAAAGTTGCACATTGTAAATCTGCTAAAGAGATTTGGGACAAACTTCGAAATATTTATGAAGGAGATTCAAAAGTCAAAGCAGCAAAGCTTCAAACTTACAGAGGTTAGTTCGAACAACTAAAGATGAAGGAAGATGAGAACATTGCAGCTTATTTTTTACGAGTTGATGAAATAGTAAATGAAATCTTGGGATTGGGAGAAGAAATCAAAGAATATGTAATTTTTCAAAAGGTACTAAGATCTCCTCCTATGAGATTTGACCCTAAGAAATCAGCACTAGAAGAAAGAGAAGATCTAAACTCAATAAGCATGGATGAACTGCATGGAATATTCACAGCATATGAAATGAGAACTGAACAGGAAAATCTAGATATAAAAGAAGCATCCTTCAAAGCATCTAAAAGGTCAAAGCAAAAGAGAAAGAAAAAAGAAAGAGAACATAGCAGCAGCAGTGACATCTCGGAAGATGGTGAAGAAGTCACCAACTTTGTTAGAAGATTGAACAAGGGAACCAATGACGGGTATAGAGGTAAGATTCCTTTGATGGTATTGGCTATTTTGCTATCAAATGTCCTCATAAGAAAAAGAGAAATGATGAAGGTTACTCAAATAGAAAACAAACATATAAAGGCAAAAGAACCACAAAGAAAGTTTTCAAGAAAAACTTATGTACCAAATAAGACATCTCATCATCAAATGAAGATGAAGTCAATGACAATGAGATAGAAAGAGTTTTATTCATGGCAGTAGAAGACTCTGATAAAGAAGACTCCAAAGAATAATATTAAGAGGTAGAATTTGACTATCGAGAAGAATTGTTGTGTGCCATAGAAGTTATTAGAAGAGAAAACAAGAAACTACAAGTGAAACTAGACAAGAAAGAAGGCACTCATGAACTAGAACAAATGATCACAAATTTGAAGGCTACAATTGAAGAATCACTCAAAGAACAGCTAGAAGGAAGAGAGAGGATCATTGGAAATTTGGAAGAAGAAATTATCACATTAAAAAAGGATCTTCAAAATAAAAATATGCAAAACAACTCAAAAGTTTTGAATGACATTATCAATAGTAAAAAACCTCATCGTGACAAGTCTGGACTTGGATACAATCAGACAGAAAATGGATCAAGCTCCAAAACAACATAACAAGAAACATATCCAAAAATCTATGCAGAAACAATCAAAGGGGATAGGAAGTCTACAAAGAAAATTACAGGTACACTCCTGCATTGAGAAGATTAAGATTTCAGAACCAACAACCAACAGAAATAGATAAGCCTCGGGAAGAAGAAGGATTCATAAGAGTACCTCCTTTCAGAAGGTCTTCAACTCCTAGGTATCAAACTATATTTTTTGGTTTATGTTATGCATGTAATAATTTTGGACATAAAGTTGTGAATTGCAGAGATAACAACAAGAACATAAACAACTTTGAAATTCATACACAAAAGGGTTATCCAATAAGGCCTAGTGAAACACAGAGAAGAAGTTACAACAGGTTTGGATCTTTGAGCACTGAATTTGAATGCTACAAATGTAATGACTTTGGACACATGGGAAAATATTGCAGAATGACAGTCCCTCCTAGAGAACCACAATAGAAAAACAACAGACATAGAAAGGAACCTCCGAAAAGGACATGGATAAGAAAGAAGAATCAATATAGCAATGAAGAATCCACACTCCCTCTACAACCTAAGTAGAAAAAACGTGGTTGGTATGTTGACAGTGGTTGTTCAAAACACATGACAAGTGATATAGACAAGTTTCTTACATTAAGAAAGGAAATATATGGATCATTCTCCTTGGGAAATGATGATTCAGCTAAAATCATTGGAAAAGGCACAGTCATAATTGGGTATAAAAATACCAAGGAAGAAAATGTTCTACTAGTAGAAGATATGAAACATAATCTTCTAAGTGTGAGTCAAATGTGTGACCAAGGTCATAAAGTTACTTTCAATTGACAAAAATGTGAGATAAGAAAAGAAGGTTTAGGAAAATAGATTGCAACGACTGCAAGAACTTGAAGAAACATATATGTATTAAGTGAAATTGGAAATGAATAGTGTTTCCTAGGAAAGGAAGATGAAAGTTGGCTATGGCACAGAAGAATGGGTCACATACATTTTGATAACCTTTTCAAAGTCAGCAAAAGGGAAGCAGTTAGAGAAATGTCTCAGATCACGAAACCAACCAACACTTTATGCAAGCATTATCAACAAGGAAAGCAAACAAAGACCGGGTTTAAATCAAAAGAATATTCAATGAAAAGACCACTAGAAATTGTGCATACTAATCTAGTTGGACCAACTACAACAAATGGTTTAAAAGGTGATAAATACTTTATATTATTAGTTGATGATTTTACAAGAATGACTGCAGTTTGTTTTCTTAGGAATAAGTTAGAAGCTTTTGAAAACTTCAAGGTCTACAAGGAAATGGTTGAAAATTAAATGGATTCAAAAATCAAATGTTTGAGATTTGATAATGGGGGAGAGTTCACTTCAAAGGAATGTATGGACTACTGCAGCAGGCACGGAATAAAAAGGAAATTATTTGTTGCTAGGACACCTCAACATAATGGATTTGTTGAAAGAAAGAACATGACAGTACATGAAATGGCTCAAACAATTCTAATGGATTCCAAATTGATAGATATATTTTGGACACAGGAAGTGCATAAAACAGTTCACATTCAAAATAGATTAATGCTCAGAAACAAAACTGACAAAAACACCTATGAGCTATGGAAAGGAAGAAGGACAAATGTGAAGCACTTCAGATATTTTGGAAGAAAATGCTACATCAAAAGAGAAGATGGAAGAATGGGAAAGTTTTACTCTTGTGTGGACAAAGGAATACTTGTTGGTTACTCAAGTACAAGGAAAGCATACAATTGTTACAACCTGAGATTGAACAAAGCTGCAGAACGCATCAATGTAACAATTGATGAAATAGGTAGATAAGAATTAAAGGAAGAAGAAAATGAATCAATGGAACAACTTTACGAAGAAGAATCGGAATATGAAAAATAAGTAGAAGGGGAAGATGAAGAGGAGCTGACATAAGCATAACAACAAGTTCAGCAAGTGCCTCCAAAGACACCTAGCAAAAGAGTATAGAAGAATCATCATTTAGATCAAATTATCAGAAACAAAGATACAGGAGTTGAGACTAGAAGAAGAATATGTTCACTAGAACAAATGCACCTAGCACTCTCATCTACGATTGAACCAACCTGTTTTGAAGAGGCCAGCAAGGATGAATTTTGGAATAAGGCCATGGATGAAGAATTAGATCAAATATAGAAAATAACACTTGGGAATTGGTTCCAAGACCAAAATATAAGAATGTGATCAGCACAAGGTGGTTATACAGGAACAAATTTAATGAAGATGGATAGGTTGCAAGGAAAAAAGCTAGATTGGTATGTAAAGGATATGCACAAATTGAAGGAATCGACTTTGAAAAGACATTTTCCCCAGTTGCCAGAATGGAAGAAATCTGATTGTTTTTAGCTTATGCATGCTCCAAAAATATTAAAGTGTATCAGATGGATGTAAAATCATCTTTTCTGAATGGGGAACTTGAAGAAGAAGTCTACATTGAACAACTAGAAGGATTTCATTTGTCAGAGAACGCAAATTATGTGTGTAAATTAAAGAAGGCATTGTGTGGTATAAAACAGGCTCCTAGAGCATGGTACTCTAGACTGGATAAATATCTACAATAGGCAGGGTTTAGAAAATCAAGTGAAGACAACAACCTCTACATCAAGGTAATTCAAGATAGTATTTTATTAATTGAAGTTTATGATGATGATATTATTTTTGGAAGTACTGATGACAGGTTAACCCGGAAATTTGCAAAGGACATGCAAAATGAATTTAAAATGTCATTACTTGGAGAACTATCCTTCTTTATGGGTCTTCAGATGTAAATGTGTTGAACCTGCACAGAAGATATCTAGCTAAACAATAATACATACATTTGGAGAGAGAATAGAAGAAAGAAGAAGGAGAGAAAGAATGAAAGAATTCTCATTAACTGTATTCCACACTCAAAGAGTGAATAATTTACAATAGATATAGGATACATGAGTAACTAATGCTACATAGTGGTGGTATAGAGTGATCTAGACACACACTTGCAGTTACGGGAGTGAACTTCCACCTAGTCTAGTCTCTCAGGCAGTTAGGGAGTGAACTGCCACCTAGTTGAGTTAACTCGTCAACTAGTCTTCAGTTATTTGAGTGAACAGAGAATAGTGAGGAGTTAAATTGAAAATCAAGGGTAATGCGCCAGTCTGGTGATGATCCCAAGGCAAGTGCACATTAGTTGGTGATGATCTCAATGTTGCATGGTGACAAAACCAATGTAGCATCTAAACTCAACTCAACTAGTCAAACTGAAGTGTGAACTGAAAGAGACTATTCTTCAGGTGGAATATTCTCCCCTAAAATATAGGAGACTGGATAATGACTAATTATGAATAATAAACAAGGGAAAAACTTAGGAAAAATAAATCCTAGGTGTATGTGAAGTAATTCCAACAGCCCCCCCTGGACATCACTATGGTGAAAATAAAGAATGGGTCCCGGCAACGAGGCCATGTTAGGTAACCAAATACAAAAGATACACTAAAATAAACGAGGAAAGAGGGAAAACCTCATGGGAACCCCCCCNAAATAAAAATTCATATAAATAAATAAAAATGAGAAGGAACAAAAATCAGTTGCTAAGCCACTATGTCCTTCACTCCAAGAAGACCTTGTAACTGTTTAAGTTTGTGCTCGTTGAAGATTTTGTTGAAGATGTAGATGTCTACATGGATCTGATGAGGTATATGCACCATTGATATGTCCACACATATTCACTTTATCTTCTTGTAATGAAGAATATCCAAATAAAGTTTGGATGAAACTTTGAAAACCGTGCGGCCATTTCCGGAAAAACGCTGAAATTTTGTTGATTTTAAAAAGATCATAACATCACTTTCTGGACTCCGTTTCGGACGATTTGTTTTTTGAAATTGGATATTTTCTCGAGAGGAATTCAAATATCCAATTTTATTCTGCAATTTGTTTACGAAAAATATCATAATTGAATCTGATTTGTGCGCTTCCCTTTTTGTCTCCTGAGATGCATGCATAGCGCATGGAAAAGTGTCTACATGTGACTCCTGAGATGCATGAAATATATATTCCACATGAAATTCAGAAAACAATTCTGAA
>ML778768.1:18423-61244 GCA_009831015.1 Picea engelmannii
TCTTGACACTCACCTTAAGAACATGGGAAAGAATGTTCAAGAAGATCCCACAAAGAAACCTTCCAATCTCCCACATAAACCTTTCAAGAAGTTTAAAAGAAAGGACAAGAAGACCACCACAGTAATGAGAGGAGGAAATCCACATTGCACTCATTGAAAGAAAAGCGGTTATGATGATGAACATTGTTGGAAACTGCATCCAGAGAAGATACCAAAGAAGTTCGGTGGAAAGGGGAAGACAAAAATCGTTGCTACAGTGAAACAAGATATTGGTTCTGATTGAGGAGATGAAGGAAAGATCACAGTGGTTGGAGTACAAGGTAAAGATTCCCTTCATTCTAGTTCAAATTCCAATAATGAATCTCATGATGATGAATGGAAGAGGAATGAATTATTTCACATAAGAGTTGTATCTAAACACGCTAAGATAGATACATTATTTTATTCGGGTTTCCAAGTAAACTTAATATATGAAGCACTTGTCAAGAAGATGGGTCTTGAAATGAAACCACATATGAAGCCTTAACCTCTTGGTTGGGTTTGTGATAAAGAAAAACTTAATTTCACTAAACAATGTAGGGTCACATTTCATGTTGCTTCAAAATTGATTGATGAAGTGGATTTGGATGTTGTATCACTTGATATATATGGCATAGTGTTGGGAATTACTTATATTTATGATAGAAAAGTAGTCTTCTTTCGTGATGAGAACAAGTACCACCTTACTAAGGGGGGAGTGGAATATATTGTTATAGCTCACAACATTAGGGTAAAACGAACACTTGTTAGTGCGGGACAAATGAAGAGACTCATAAACACTAATAAGAAATATGTACTCATGGTCGTCAAAGAGAAAGATCTCAGGATATCCGACGCTTTCCAAGGATGTGATCCTTCTCATAAGATGGAATTAATTGATATTGTTTCTAAATATGATGATATTTTCCAGGAACCAAATGGATTACCTCCTAGGAGGGAAATCTAACATGAGATACATCTTCAGCAGGATTCTCCTCTTCCTAATGTGGGCATGTACTGGATTTCAATTGTGGAGATGACAAAGATCAAGAAGCAGGTACAAGGCTTATTGGATCAAGGGGTCATCAGGTCTAGTTCATCTCCTTATGGTTCTCCGATCGTGATGGTGCCAAAGAAACATGGCACATGGATAATGTGTGTCGATTACCGAGACTTAAATAAAATCACAGTGAAAAATCGATACCCTCTTCCTCATATAAATGATTTACTTGATCAGTTAAAGAATGTTGTTTATTTCACTAAGTTAGATTTGCACAGTGGATACCATCAAATCAGGGTTGCGAAATAGGATGCATGGAAGACTGCCTTTAAAACCAAACAGGGATTGTTTGAGTGGTTGGTTATGTTCTTTGGGCTTTGTAATGCTCTGGCAACTTTAATGTGTGTGATGAATGATGTATTCAGGCCTTTCCTAGATGATTTTGTGATTGTATACTTAGACAACATTCTTATTTTTAGCGAGACTTGGGATGAACATATGAGGCATGTAAAGCAAGTATTGGATACTTTGCAAAGGGAAAATCTAAATGTGAATTTGGAAAGACTGCAATTGTATACTTAGGCCATAATGTAGGAGGAGGACAATTGAAAATTGATCCTTCCAAAATTGACATAATTGTAAATTGGCCTGAGCCAAAAAGTGTAACCAAGATTCGAAGCTTCTTAGGTACAGTCCAGTATTGGAGGAGGTTCATTTCAAACTTCTCCTTTATAGCAGCTCCTTTTCATGCCTTAACCAATGTGAAGAACACTTTTAAGTGGGAAGAAAAGTAAAAATAATATTTCGACACTTTCAAGGAGAATATCAATACCACACCAGTATTAAAATTGTTGAATCTTCAACAGCCTTTTGAGATCAAGACAGATGCCAGCGGATACGCCATGGGTGCAGTATTGATGCAATATTGTAAGCCTATATGTGACGACTCTGAAACTTTTAACCAAATTGTTGTTAACTATCCTACATGTGATAAAGCGTTGTATGCATTAGTTCAAAGCGTAAATAAATGGAAGCACTACTTGTTGTGAAAGGAAACAATCATACATATAGATCACCAACCCTTACAGTATCTCCAAGCACAAACCAAACTACAACAATCTCAACACTACAGATGGATGGGTTTTCTACAACAATTTCTTTTGGTAATAAAGTACAAAAAGGATACAAGTAACAAGGTAGTTGATATGCTTTCTAGACCTCCTATTGTTGCTTCTATTATTTTGAAGAATACCTCTTTATCTCATGATAGTTATGTGGAACATTATGTCATTGATGAAGAATTTAAATAAGTATATGAGAAGCTAACCCATGGTGCATAGGTAGAGAACTATTGTCTGCAAGGAAAACTACTCTACCATCTTGGAAAGCTATGTATTCCTACAAGTCAACAAGTCCATGTAATACAAGAAGCTCACACTTCTCTTGTGTCTAGGCATTTTCAGGTAGGAAAAACTATGGCTCGTTTGTAGAGGTGTTGTTACTGGCCTCAACTGAAAGCAATTGTAACTAAATATGTAAAGGGGTGTGTGATGTGTTCTACTTGTAATCCCATTAATAGAAAATTGGGGCTATACTCACCACTTTCTGTTCCATCCCATCCATGGGAAAGTATCTCCATGGATTTTGTAGGGGGGTTACCAATGTCAAAAGGGGGTCATGAATATTTATATGTTGTAGTGGATAGGTTCAGCAATATGTGTATCTTGATGTCATGTAAAAAGCAGATCACTGCTGAGCAGACTACTAATCTCTTATTTTAGTATATTTGGGTTCACTTTGGGTTACCCACATCCATTATCTCAGATCGATATACTCGATTCCTTGGGGATTTTTGGACAAGCTTATGGAGAATGATGGACACCAAATTGAAGAGGAGCATTGATTTCCATCCACAAACTAATGGACAGACAGAGGTGGTAAACCGAATAGTGGTATTTTTTCTTCGAGGCTACTGCATAAAGCATCCCAAGTTATGGGATGAACAGATACCCTATGTACAACATGCTTACAACCGAGCCTTACATTCCTCCACTCGGTGTTCTCCTTTTGAAACATGTTTTGGTTACCTACATAAGGTTCCTTTGGACTTGATGTATGGGATATATATTGATGCAAATAAAGAAAGAACAGAGGAGAGATCCCACAATTTCATCCAGAAGATCTAGCAGGTGCACCAGGCAGTCAGGGAATGGTTGGAGAAAAGTCAAGAGCAGTATAAATCTTGGCATGATAAGCATGGGGTTGATCATTAGTTCCAAGTTGGAGACCGAGTATGGCTTCACATCAGCAAGGATACATTGAAGGGTGAATGAAATAAACACAATCCCATTCATTATGGACCCTTCACTATCTTGGAGAAAATTCATACCAATGCTTTTCGTCTAGATATTCCACCTTATATGCATATTTACTTAGTTGTAAATGTAGAGAACTTGAAACTTTTTGAGCCTCCCATGATCATGGATCGGGATGAGGAAGTTTCAATACCTTCAGTTGATGTATTTACTCTTGAGTACTTGGATGAGTTAAAGGAAGATATCATTCTGGACATAAGGAAGAGGAATTCATGCAGGGGTGATGTTGATTATCTTTGAGTAGGCTTAAAGGGTACACATCCAAGAAAGGAAAAGTGGATTGAGAAGGACAAAGTCAGGGGACTCTTCCCTCATTTATTTGTTTATTGATGAAATCTTTTGGTGGTCCAAAAATATCTCGATGGGAAGGCATCATCCAAAAAGGATCTAGAGAAGACAAAGAACAACTCAGAACTTGTAGAAGAAACTTGAGAGGCTCAGAATGGCCTTAGCCGACAAAGAAAGGGAAAAAAAATCAAATTTCTCGAAACTCAATGGAAATGACATTATCGCAAAGAGCGTGATGCAATATTTCTAATGGCACAAACAACTCGTCAAACAGAGTTACAGATCAAAATATATTCGTGGTCAAAGTTTGGTCAATCTAGCCCAGTCAACAGGGGGATGAGTCAGCATCTGTACTGCTGACATCAGCTCCAGTACATATGATGTCAACATTTGTACAACACACATGGTAAGAGAAGGAGGTGACACGTGTCATGATGATGTCAGCATGATGTCAACATCATGAGATGGAAACACTAGAGGTTGCCACGTGTCACTCGTATTTGTCACTTCTGGACTGATCCGTGGACCAGTAGGATTCTTCCACATGGAATCCATATGTTCTATACAGTGACGTGGAATTGAACTGGAATGATGATGTGGAATGGTGAGTTGGCAGTGACGTGGCATCCGTACGATGAAATGGAGCTGACATGGTAGGCTGACAGTGCAGTGGATGACATGGTCGAATAGGAGGATGCCACGTGGCCCAGTCATGGGATGCCACGTGGTAGTGGGAAAATTCCCAATGACATCTCGTATCCAAAAATTTGAAAAAAATATGTGATTTGGTGGGTTCGCCAAATCTAGTAGGACCATGCCAAATCCGACCACAAGCTATCGGATAAAACCTTCACCAAATCTAGCAGAGCAGAATTTGTATATATATATATATATATATATATATATATATATAGATGTATGTATGTATGTATTGTTACAACAATAAAGCCAAAAGGGGGAGGCCTGCAGTTTTGACCTCGGGACCTCATCTCTCCTTAACACCTTAATACTCATGCCATAACCAATGGGCCAACGGCCTTATGTTGTAAATAATGCCCAAGAAAATGCCTAAAAGGTGCATTCACCCAGAGCTCCGAGGAGGCGCACATGCATACGTTCGGGCACACATTACGAGACAGGGTATGTCATCATTTATTGTAGGTTGTAGGGAACCAAAATCGAGACAAAATTCTTCTTGGGCTTGGGAGTGCCAGAGTCGGATCGAGGCATGGAGACAGTCATTTTTGGGTAATTCGACGCCACGAATTCAGTGGTACTGTCTCTTTTTTTATCTGAGCAATATTTTTGCATCTTGATTTCAGAATGAGGTATACTTATGTATTTTTCCAAATTCTTTTTCTGAGTTAATGAAAATCCTACCCATTTGAGAGCAAGACCCAAAGATGTAGTCCACCAGGGATGAACTCCATTATCAAGTTTTTGTGTTTAGATTTGATGCTTATGTCTCTTCATTATTGATTTTTTCCTTCTTTAATGGTGCACTTTAATTTATGCTCATTTAATGCAATTATTTATAAGTCACTCGATGAAAATATCCCGGATCATCTTGGGTAGGCCATTTCCATCCCCGACCCCCAAGTAGATAGAAAACGTTGTTTAAGGCCTTAAAATGGCCCCAAAAGTTTAGGACTTGAAAATTGTAGAATAAGAAACTGTCAAGATGGAGACCCATGTTGAGTCAATGGAATATGTGGGTAGCCACAGATGTCCACCTAGATCAAGGGGATTCCTCTTGAGTTGTGGAATCTATGTATTTTTCAATGTAATATGAGGGAATATATTCCATATTTTATCGGAAAAAAATACGTCTCTGAAAAAATTAGAAAACCATTTACAACATCTCCTCATCCAAGCCTATGGGAGCATGAACAATCTAGTGGTATGGAATTCAGACAAAAAATGAGGAGAAGATAAAATACATGTATTATATTATACTAATATGTATTATATTGATTCCTTAGTTTGTATTTCCTCATTGAAATTTGAAGAGAGTCAAATGGAACTATGTTTTTGATTTTTTAAAATACACGTCATGGTAATTCATTGGCCACCCATTTAAATTTTTTAAATGGAAATTCATATTTTGATGTTAAAACCTTTAGGTGTTTATCATAAAAGGGACATATAGCATAAACTCGTCTATATTAAGTAGGAGATATGATTGAAAGTGTGGCTTGAAGGTGGAAGGGAAGGGGACATTGTGATTAATATAACAATCCAAATCTTGAAAATGAATCATCCTTAAGGATGATGGAATTCAGAAAAACTTATGGAATCCCACCCATATTGTATTTGTCTACATTTTCTATATGGGGTTTATTTGAAGGTGTTCAAGTATTTCATAACCTCCTATGTCACATCCTTCCACGGTACATTTAGTGACAATTAATTCATTGAATTCTCATTTTAATTAGCATTGGACACATCATTATTATCTATGTATTAATGAATAAAAAAAAATGAAAAATGTTGAATGTGCACTCATTATAAATAGACCATTTAAGAAAAAGCTCCTTCTATTTTTGACCAATGTATAACCCTAGGAATTCACTTCCCACACTTCCAGGGTATGCTAATACAATATCTTATATTATTTAAAAACATAATACAATGTATTATGTTGTTTGATCTTAGAGCAAGTAAAACAAAGTATTCATTTCCTTTTGTCTCACCTCTCAACCTTTATTTCCGAAATTTTCCATTTGGTTAATGTTGACAAGAATTATATTTACACCAAAGCAAATCTCCGATGAGTAGGTTGATATCATTGAAATATTGTTAGGAAATTATCCTAACCCCTCTCTTGTTGATTAACTGGGTTGGTTGTCATTGATGTCAACCCTTGAAGAAATTCTGGTAGCACAAAGGTTTGGGTAATGGACCCAAGTTTGTTTGATGTATAATGGTATGCGTTTTGATATATTTGTAGGTAAGACTATTCTATATGGATAGTACATGTCATTCCATTTCCAGTGGTATGTGGAACGTCACATAACTTCTCAGAGTTTGAAATTTATGGCCTTACAAAGTTGAAGGACGCTCATATGATTGGCTTGAAACCCCAAAAGGTCAAAGAAGTCAAAGTGTTTGCAAATAAGAAATAATTTAAATAATAAAGTGAAGTGACAAAGTCAAAGAGGGTTATTTAAATAATAAAGACAAGTGACAAAGTCAAAGAGGATTATTTAAATAATAAAGTGAAGTGAAAAAATCAAAGAGGATTATTTAAATAATAAAGTGAAGTGACAAAGTCAAGAAGGATCGTTTAAATAATAAAGTAAATGGAGAACTTTCTAATTATGGAAAGTGGTTAAAAGAAAGTTAATCCTAAAATGAGGAAAATGGGTTAAGTGGTCAAGTGGCTATTGGATACATGGACAAGTGGCAATTTGGGCAAAGTTGGACATAGGTGACTATGTGGACAAAGCAGTTATGTGGACAAAGTAGCCTAGAAGATGCTTCTAAGGAAGCTACTTGGAGATTATAAATAAGAGGCAAGGCTCTCTCATTTTAATCACACTTGAAAATATTGAATATACGTAGGTGACTGAGGTAACGAAAGGATATATAAGGCAAATTTCAAAGGGAAGGTGAAGTAAAGAAGGCCGAAATTAAAGGGAGGATAAATTCTTTTGATGATGCTTTCTAAGGTATGTTATTTACAGGTCATCTCACCATTTTCGCAATAAATTTTTTCATGGAATGATTCAGACCATGAAATTGGGAGGCCTTTGAGAAAACGTATCCAAGTAGTTGTGGTACGAATTTCATCTTGTGGGTCATTGTATTTTTGGATTTACACTCCGTGGAAAATAGGGTTTGTGGCTAGTCCTGAAACTAGTCTAAAACATGTGTTTCATGTAAAAACGTCATAACTTCTTCATAAAAGATCCAAATTCAATAAGACACAATTTGTTGGTTAGAGTCTAGTCTGTAGTATTTTGTGTAAAATTTTCAGATCCATACAAAAAATATTATGTCCAGGGCACGCTCTACAAGTTAGCTCTCTAGAATATGCTAGAATTCAACAAGGTATGCCATTTTTGCTATAAATCGTTTTTTGAGAGGTTCCAAGTAGTGACACTTGGAAGAATTGCATAAAAAAAACTAAAGAACATTGTGTACTATTTTCATATCTTTATTCATTACAGGTACATAGTTATGATTATTTCAAGTTAGGGTTGTTGACTAATCCAAAAATAGTCATGTGAGACTAAAGTCAAGCTTGATGAAAATGTTAGTCTATTGTTGTTAAAGTTAACGAAGATTTGCAGGTTGAGGTACAGTTTGGTGCATGGTTGATTCACTTGTTTATGGTACAAGTTGATTACAGGTTGTTTGGTACAGGTTGGTGCATGGTTGATGCACTTGTTTATGGTACAGGTTGAAGTACAGGTTGATGCATGGTTGATACATGGTTCAATTTATTGGTATAGGCTGTTTGGTGCAGGTTTATTAGTACAATTTTATAGCAGTATAGCTCATAGTGATAGTGTGACATTGGTTCCATCATTCTACTTATACATCAGGGCAGTTGGACAGGGAAAGGACAAGTGGTTTTAGCCACCTTTCGGTTGTAGCCTAAGAACATAGGGGGTTGTAGTCTCCTTCTGGTTGTAGCTAGAGGAGTTGGAGATTCCCTCAGGTTGTAGCCTGAGAAACTAGGGGGTTGGAGCCTCCTTCTAGTTGCAGTTGGAAAAAAAAAAATTGGTGCTTCCAGTGAATGTAATTCTTTAAGAAATATAAGAAAAAGAATTATGTGGTTTTCTCCCTCTTTGGGTTTCCATGAAAAAACACTGGTGTACTGTGTATGTGTATGATTGTTCATTTTTTCATTGTTTATTTACTCTGCAAATATTGGATGATAATGCTACATTGATATAACACTTGCATTATATGGTTAAAAAGGATTAGATTTCTCTATTATTGATTCACCCCCCCTCTCAGCAATCCAACAATTGGTATTAGAGCAGTTTCCTTCAAAAATCAGTTTAATCACTAAAAGGTAGATCGCGGAGAGAAAAAACATGTATAAAAATGGAATACCACAGTTTGATGGACAGAAGTGTGCATTTTGGAGCATAAGGATGAAGACATATATATAGGCATAGGGATTTGAAATTTGGAATCAATTGTAGATGGATACACAACACCAGCAGTTTCGTCGACAAATGACAATACTATGAAACTCGGTCAAAATAATTCCAAAGACAAAAATGCACTTCTAAATGGTCTTGTAGAATCGGTATTCACCAAAGTTGCACATTGTAAATCTGCTAAAGAGATTTGGGACAAACTTCGAAATATTTATGAAGGAGATTCAAAAGTCAAAGCAGCAAAGCTTCAAACTTACAGAGGTTAGTTCGAACAACTAAAGATGAAGGAAGATGAGAACATTGCAGCTTATTTTTTACGAGTTGATGAAATAGTAAATGAAATCTTGGGATTGGGAGAAGAAATCAAAGAATATGTAATTTTTCAAAAGGTACTAAGATCTCCTCCTATGAGATTTGACCCTAAGAAATCAGCACTAGAAGAAAGAGAAGATCTAAACTCAATAAGCATGGATGAACTGCATGGAATATTCACAGCATATGAAATGAGAACTGAACAGGAAAATCTAGATATAAAAGAAGCATCCTTCAAAGCATCTAAAAGGTCAAAGCAAAAGAGAAAGAAAAAAGAAAGAGAACATAGCAGCAGCAGTGACATCTCGGAAGATGGTGAAGAAGTCACCAACTTTGTTAGAAGATTGAACAAGGGAACCAATGACGGGTATAGAGGTAAGATTCCTTTGATGGTATTGGCTATTTTGCTATCAAATGTCCTCATAAGAAAAAGAGAAATGATGAAGGTTACTCAAATAGAAAACAAACATATAAAGGCAAAAGAACCACAAAGAAAGTTTTCAAGAAAAACTTATGTACCAAATAAGACATCTCATCATCAAATGAAGATGAAGTCAATGACAATGAGATAGAAAGAGTTTTATTCACGGCAGTAGAAGACTCTGATAAAGAAGACTCCGAAGAAGAATATGAAGAGGCCAAAGAAGAATATTAAGAGGCAGAAGTTGACTATCGAGAAGAATTGTTGTGTGCCATAGAAGTTATTAGAAGAGAAAACAAGAAAAACAAGAAACTACAAGTGAAACTAGACAAGAAAGAAGGCACTCATGAACTAGAACAAATGATCACAAATTTGAAGGCTACAATTGAAGAATCACTCAAAGAACAACTAGAAGGAAGAGAGAGGATCATTGGAAATTTGGAAGAAGAAATTATCACATTAAAAAAGGATCTTCAAAAGAAAAATATGCAAAACAACTCAAAAGTTTTGAATGACATTATCAACAGTAAAAAACCTCATCATGACAAGTCCGGACTTGGATACAATCAGACAGAAAATGGATCAAGCTCCAAAACAACATAACAAGAAACGTATCCAAAAATCTATGCAGAAACAATCAAAGGGAATAGGAAGGTCTACAAAGAAAATTACAGGTACACTCCTGCATCGAGAAGATTAAGATTTCAGAACCAACAACCGACAGAAACAGATAAGCCTCGGGAAGAAGAAGGATTCATAAGAGTACCTCCTTTCAGAAGGTCTTCAACTCCCAGGTATCAAAATATATTTTTTGGTTTATGTTATGCATGTAATAATTTTGGACATAAAGTTGTGAATTGTAGAGCTAACAACAAGAACATAAACAACTTTGAAAGTCATACACAAAAGGGTTATCCAATAAGGCCTAGTGAAACACAGAGAAGAAGTTACAACAGGTTTGGATATTTGAGCACTGAATTGGAATGCTACAAATGTAATGACTTTGGACACATGGGAAAATATTGCAGAATGAAAGTCCCTCCTAGAGAACCACAATAGAAAAACAACAGTCATAGAAAGGAACCTCCGAAAAGGACATGGATAAGAAAGAAGAATCAATATAGCAATGAAGAATCCACACTCCCTCTACAGCCTAAGTAGAAGAAACGTGGTTGGTATGTTGACAGTGGTTGTTCAAAACACATGACAAGTGATAGAGACAAGTTTCTTACATTAAGAAAGGAAAGATATGGATCATTCTCCTTGGGAAATGATGATTCAGCTAAAATCATTGGAAAAGGCACAGTCATAATTGGGAATAAGAATACCAAGGAAGAAATTGTTCTACTAGTAGAAGATATGAAACATAATCTTCTAAGTGTGAGTCAAATGTGTGACCAAGGTCATAAAGTTACTTTCGATTGACAAAAATGTGAGATAAGAAAAGAAGGTTTAGGAAAATAGATTGCAACGACTGCAAGAACTTGAAGAAACATATATCTATTAAGTGAAATTGGAAATGAATAGTGTTGCCTAGGAAAGGAAGATGAAAGTTGTCTATGGAACAGAAGAATGGGTCACATACATTTTGATAACCTTGTCAAAGTCAGCAAAAGGGAAGCAGTTAGAGAAATGTCTCAGATCACGAAACCAACCAACACTTTATGCAAGCATTATCAACAAGGAAAGCAAACAAAGACCAGGTTTAAATCAAAAGAATATTCAACGACAAGACCACTAGAAATTGTGCATACTAATCTAGTTGGACCAACTACAACAAATGGTTTAAAAGGTGATAAATACTTTATATTATTAGTTGATGATTATACAAGAATGACTGCAGTTTGTTTTCTTATGAATAAGTTAGAAGCTTTTGAAAACTTCAAGGTCTACAAGGAAATGGTTGAAAATTAAATGGATTCAAAAATCAAATGTTTGAGATCTGACAATGGGGGATATTTCACTTCAAAGGAATGTATGGACTACTGCAGCAGGCATGGAATAAAAAGGAAATTCTTTGTTGCTAGGACACCTCAACATAATGGATTTGTTGAAAGAAAGAACATGACAGTACATGAAATGGCTCGAACAATTCTAATGGATTCCAAATTGATAGATATATTTTGGACACAGGAAGTGCATAAAACAGTTCACATTCAAAATAGATTAATGCTCAGAAACAAAACTGACAAAAATACCTACGAGCTATGGAAAGGAATAACGACAAATGTGAAGCACTTCAGAGATTTTGGAAGAAAATGCTACATCAAAAGAGAAGATGGAAGAATGGGAAAGTTTTACTCTCGTGTGGACAAAGGAATACTTGTTGGTTACTCAAGTACAAGGAAAGCATACAATTGTTACAACCTGAGATTGAACAAAGTTGCGTAACGCATCAATGTAACAATTGATGAAATAGGTAGATAAGAATTAAAGGAAGAAGAAAATGAATCAATGGAACAACTTTACGAAGAAGAATCAGAAGATGAAAAATAAGTAGAAGGGGAAGATGAAGAGGAGTTGACAGAAGCATAACAACAAGTTCAACAAGTGCCTCCAAAGACACCTAGCAAAAGAGTATAGAAGAGTCATCATTCAGATCAAATTATCGAAAACAAAGATACAGGAGTTGAGACTAGAATAAGAATCTGTTCACCAGAACAAACGCACCTAGCACTCTCATCTACGATTGAACCAACCTGTTTTGAAGAGGCCAGCAAGGATGAATTTTGGAATAAGGCCATGGATGAAGATATAAAATAACACTTGGGAATTGGTTCCAAGACCAAAATATAAGAATGTGATCAGCACAAAGTGGTTATACAGGAACAAATTTAATGAAGATGGATAGGTTACAAGGAATAAAGCTAGATTGGTATGTAAAGGATATGCACAAATTGAAGGAATAGACTTTGAAAAGACATTTTCCCCAGTTGCCAGAATGGAAGAAATCTGATTGTTTTTAGCTTATGCATGCTCAAAAAATATTAAAGTGTATCATATGGATGTAAAATCATATTTTCTGAATGGGGAACTTGAAGAAGAAGTCTACATTGAACAACTAGAAGGATTTCATTTGTCAGAGAACGCAGATTATGTGTGTAAATTAAAGAAGGCATTGTGTGGTATAAAACAGGCTCCTAGAGCATGGTACTCTAGACTAGATAAATATCTACAATAGGCAGGGTTTAGAAAATCAAGTGAAGACAACAACCTCTACATCAAGGTAATTCAAGATAGTATTTTATTAATTGAAGTTTATGCTGATGATATTATTTTTGGAAGTACTGATGACGGGTTAACCCAAAAATTTGCAAAGGACATGCAAAATGAATTTAAAATGTCATTACTTGGAGAACTATCCTTCTTTATGGGTCTTCAGATGTAAATGTGTTGAACCTGCGCAGAAGAGATCTAGCTAAACAATAATACATACATTTGCAGAGAGAATAGAAGAAAGAAGAAGGAGAGAAAGAATGAAAGAATTCTCATTAACTGTATTCCACACTCAAAGAGTGAATAATTTACAATAGATATAGAATATATGAGTAACTAATGCTACATAGTGGTGGTATAGAATGATCTGGACACACACTCGCAGTTACGGGAGTGAACTGCCACCTAGTCTAGTCTCTCAGGCAGTTACGGGAGTGAACTGCCACCTAGTTGAGTTAACTCGTCAACTAGTCTTCAGTTATTTGACTAAACAGAGAGTAGTGAGGAGTTAAATCAGAAAATCAAGGGTAATGCACCAGTCTGGTGATGATCCCAAGGAAAGTACACATTAGTTGGTGATGATCTCAATGTTGCATGGTGACAAAACCAATGTAGCATCTAAATTCAACTCAACTAGTCAAACTGAAGTGTCAACTAAAAGAGAATATTCTTTAGGTGGAATATTCTCCCCTAAAATATAGGAGACTGGATAATGACTAATTATGAATAATAAACAAGGGAAAAACTTAGGAAAAATAAATCCTAGGTGTATGTGAAGTAACTCCAACAGCCCCCCCTGGACATCACTATGGTGAAAATAAAGAATGGGTCTCGGCAACGAGGCCATGTTAGGTAACCAAATACAAAAGATACACTAAAATAAATGAGGAAAGAGGGAAAACCTCATGGGAAAAACCCCCCCTCAAATAAAAATTCATAAAAATAAATAAAAATGAGAAGGAACAAAAATCAATTGCTAAGCCACTATGTCCTTCACTCCAAGAAGACCTCGCAACCGTTTAAGTTTGTGCTCGTTGAAGATTTTGTTGAAGATGTAGATGTCTACACGGATCTGATGAAGTATGTGCACCATTGATATGTCCACACATATTCACTTTATCTTCTTGTAATGAAGAATATCCAAATAAAGTTTGGATGAAACTTTGAAAACCGTGTGGCCATTTCCGGAAAAACGCTGAAATTTTGTTGATTTTAAAATGATCATAACATCACTTTCTGGACTCCATTTCGGACGATTTGTTTTTTGAAATTGGATATTTTCTCGAGAGGAATTCAAATATCCAATTTTATTCTGCAATTTGCTTACGGAAAATATCATAATTGAATCTGATTTGTGCGCTTCCCTTTTTGTCTCCTGAGATGCATGCATAGCGCATGGAAAAGTGTCTACATGTGACTCCTGAGATGCATGAAATATATATTCCACATGAAATTCAGAAAACAATTCTGAAATGGAGTAGACATCATCTACAATTAATGGAATATAATTTTTTGTAGATACTTGTGTAGAAGACTCTTCAGAATAAAATGTTTGATCTTTTGATGGCTTCTCTTATGGCTCTACCTATTCAACCTCCTGCATGAAATATTCACAATCTTCTTTATTCCAAAATAGAACCTTCAATATGGTCCATAATTCATTTGGAGTGAAGTCTTGTGTGACATCACATACTTGGTGGAGAATTTCTAGAAAAATAGACAAGCAGATAAATCCTATGGCCATATCTTGTTTATTGAGAAAGTCATTTTTCTCATCAGTGGAATCAGGATCTACTTCTGTTTCCATAGTTATTTGGTACAAGCCTCTGCATCTGAGATGAAGCAGAATTTTTGGCTTCCATTCCAAATAGTTATGAGGCGTGAGAAGTATTGTCAATGAGTAAAACATAGATTCCATCTTTTTGTGTTTTTCAATCTTCAGTACCTGCAAAAATAATTTCGTGTAGCTTTTTCTTAGCAGTCCGTCGGCTCTTATACCATGTAAATGTGTTGAACCTACACAAAATAGATATATCTAAACAATAATACACACATTTGCAGAGAGAATAGAAGAAATAAGAAGAACGAGAGAAAGAATGAAAGAATTCTCATTAATCGTATACCACACTCAAAGAGTGAATAATTTACAATAGATATAGGATACATGAGTAACCAATGCTACATAGTGGTGGTATAGAGTGATCTGGACACACACCAACAGTTACAGGAGTGAACTACCACCTAGTCTAGTCTCTCAGGCAGTTACAGGAGTGAACTTCCACCTAGTTGAGTTAACTAGTCAACTAGTCTTCAGTTAACTGACTGAAGAGAGAGTAGTGAGGAGTTAACTCAGGAAATAAAGGGTAATGTGCCAGTTTGGTGATAATCCCAAGGCAAGTGCACATTATTTGGTGATGATCCCAATGTTTCATGGTGACAAAACCAATGCAACATCTAAACTCAACTCAACTAGTCAAACTGAAGTGTCAACTGAAAGAGAATATTCTTCGGGTGGAATATTCTCCCGTAAAATATAGGAGACTAGATAATGAATAATTATGAATAATAAACAAGGAAAAACCTTAGGAAAAATAAATCCTAGGTGTGTGTGAAGTAACTCCAACATCAGATATGTCAAAGAAACCAAGGAATTTTTATTTCTCAAACCAAGTATATCAGAGAAATGCTAAAGAGGTTTGGAATGGAAGATTGCAAACCAGTTATCACTCACATGCAAACCAGTTGCAAGTTGAGAAAATATGATGATTCAAATTCTACATATCAGAGGAAATATAGGTCAATGATTGGTAGCCTACTATATGTGACAGCATCTAGACCAGATGTAATGCAGGAAATTGGACAGGTGGCACAATTTCAAGTAGCACCAAAGGAATCACATGTATTAGCAGTGAAGAGGATTTTGAGATATCTCAAAGGAACATAAGAGTTTGGATTATGGTATCCAAAAGGAAAGGATCTATCACTTATTTCCTATATAAATGCATATTGGGCAGGTTTCATTGATGACTGACGAAGCACTAGTGGAGCAGCGTTCTACTTGGGTGAGTGTTTAGTATCATGGCTAATCAAGAAACAATCATCAGTATCCTTATCTATAGCCGATGCAGAGTATATTGCAACAACAACAACATGTTGTACACAGGTTCTATGGATGAAACAAACTCTGAAAGATATACAGGTTGATTATGATGAGCTCATTCCAATCTATTGTGATAATACAAGTGTCATCAGTATCTCAAAGAACTCGGTGATGAACTCCAAGACGAAGAACATTCCAATCAAGTATCACTTTCTACGGGAATAGGTTGCATAAAAGAACATCAGAGTTGAATATGTGGGCACAAAAGAATAAGTGGCAGACATCTTTACAAAATCGCTTCCATGGGAAGCCTTTGAGTATCTTTGCCAGAGACTCAGAGTTATTTCTAATCCAAAATGAATTCTTTTGAATGATTATCTTATATTTCTTAGATGTACATGAGGAAGCACCATGAAGAGAACATTTCAGGTTGGGAGATCAGACGAGTCAGTTAGGGGAAGCATCCCTGACTGGAAAGATACATTTTTCATTAATGACAAAGGGGGAAAGATTTATCAGATGCAGAGGACAGAGGCATGGTTCCAAGGGGAGCATTGGTCACAGAGATGCAGGCATGGTTCCAAGGGGAGCATGAGTGATATGATTTCAGTATTGCATCAAAGTGTTTCCATCAATACCAAAGGGGGATATTGTTGATTAATTGGGTTGGTTGTCATTGATGTCAACCCTTGAAGAAAGTCTAATAGAGAATTTCGGTAGCACAAAGGTTTGGGTAATGGACCCAAGTGTTTTTTATGTATAATGGTATGATTTTTTATATATTTGTAGGTAAGACCATTCTAGATAGATAGTACATGTCATTCCATTTCTAGTGATATGTGGAACGTCACATAACTCCTCACGGTTTGAGAGTTATGGTCTTACGAAGTTGAAGGACCCTCATATGATTGGCTTGAAACCCCAAAAGGTCAAAGAAGTCAAAGTGCTTGCAAAGAATAAATTATTTAAATAATAAAGTGAAGTGACAAAGTCAAAGAGGATCATTTAAATAATAAAGTGATGTGACAAAGTCAAAGAGGATTATTCAAATAATAAAGTGAAGTGACAAAATCAAAGAAGATTATTTAAATAATAAAGTGAAGTGACAAAGTCAAGGAGGATTATTTAAATAATAAAGTAAATGAAGAACTTTCTAATTATGGAAAGTGGTTATAAGAAGGTTAACCCTAAAATGAGGAAAACGTGTGAAGTGGTCAAGTGGCTATTGGATACATGGACAAGTGGAAATTTGGGCAAAGTTGGACATAGGTGATTATGTGGACAAAGTGGCCTAGAAGATGCTTCTAAGGAAGCTACTTGGAGAGTATAAATAAGACGCAAGGCTCTCTCATTTTAATCACACTTGAGAATATTGAATATCTATAGGTGACTAAGGTAACCAAAGTATATCTAAGTCAAATTTCATAGGGAAGGTGAAGTAAAAAAGGTTGAAATTCAAGGGAGAATATATTCTTTTGATGATGTTTTCTAAGGTATGTTATTTACAGGTCATCTCACCATTTTTGAGATAACTTTTTTTCTAGAATGATTCAGACCGTGAAATTGGGAGGCCATTGAGAAGACATATCCAAGTAGTTGTGGTGAAAATTTCATCTTGTGGGTCGTTATATTTTTGGAGTTACACTCCGTGTAAAATAGAGTTTGTGGCTAGTCCTTAAACTAGTCTAAAACAAGTGTTTCGGGTAAAAAGTCATAACTTCTTCATTACATATCCAAATTTAGTAAGACCAAATGTGTTGGCTAGAGTATAGTATATATTATTTTGTATAAAAATTTCAGATCCATACAACAAACATTCTATGCGGGGAACGCTCTACAAGTTTGCTCTCTAGAATAAGCCAGAATTCAACAAGGTATGTCATTTTTTCTATAACTCATTTTATGAGAGGTTCCAAGTAGTGACACCTTGAGGAATTGCATAAAACAAACTGAAGAACATTGTGTACTATTTCATATCTTTATTCATTACAGGTACATAGTTATGATTATTTCAAGTTAGGGTTGTTGACTAATCCAAAACTAGTCATGTGAGACTAAATTAAAGTTTGATGAAACTGCTAGTCTCTTGTTGTTAAAGTTAAGGAAGGTTTGTAGGTTGAGGTACAAGTTGGTGCATGTTTGATGCAGTTGTTTATGGTATAAGTTGATTACAGATTCTTTAGTATAGGTTGGTGCATGGTTGATGCACTTGTTTATGGTACAGGTTGATTACACGTTGAGTTACAAGTTGATGCATGGTTGATACATGGTTCAAGTTGTTTGGTGCAGGTTTATTGGTACAAGTTTACAACAGTATATCTCATAGTTATAGTGTGATAGTGGTTCCATCATTTTACTTATATGTCAGGGCTATTGGACGGGGCAAGGACGGGTGGTTGTAGCCACTTTTCGGTTGTAGATGGAGAACATAGGGGGTTGTAGCCTCTTTCTGGTTCTAGCTAGAGAATTGTGAATTTGGAGCTTCCCTCGGGTTGTAGCTTGAGAAACTAGGGGGTTGGAGCCTCCTTCCAGTTGCAGCTGGAAAACAAAGGAAGTTGGTGCTTCCAATGAATGTAATTCTTAATGACATATAAGAAAAAGCATTCTATGGTTTTCTCCCACTTTGGGTTTCAACGTAAAAGCATTGGTGTACTGTGTATGTGTATGATTGTTCATTTGTTCATTATTTATTTACTCTGCAAATATTGGATGATAATGCTACATTGATATAACACTTGCATTATATGGTTAAAAAGGATTAGATTTCTCTGTTATTGATTCACCCCCCTCTTAGTATCCCAACATCTCCATGGGTCATTAGTTAGCAGGATATGTTTTCTATKTAATAAAGGCTGACATTAGTTAATAATGCCTATTAAATAAATGAGAATAATTCAATGTAAGAAGACCTAATACAAGTTTCTTCTTTTAGAAATATCTTCCTCTAGAAGTYTCCTTAGAAGTTAGAGATAGTATAAATAAGTGTAGGARGCATGGMTGAAGTTTGTATTGGATACTATTGTAATAGAGTTTTCCTTTGMTAGAGGTTTTGTAATACCCCAAGGYCGAGCCCCTATGAAATGTAATGATGTTTGTAGGCTGGTGAGCCAAGTAATTACAAGTTGGTGGGATTATGTGTTATYAGGCCGACRAGCCTAGATGYTAAGGTYAGTGGGCYTGATYTTGTATATGTAATTATGAAAATTATTAATAAAATACATCGCTACRTGTAGATCGACCACGAAGAAAGAGTGATGGGGTACAAAACTCCACCGGGTAGGGAAAGGGATGGSAMTGAGAGGCTAGGAAAGAGGGGCTAAGATAGARGGCTTAACCCAAGGGAATATTATAATATATTCCTGAATAATGAAAATATTAAAGTGGGGAAAATTAAACCCAGTTATCCTAAGTTCCTTGGAAAGGGAAACGAATGCTAAATGCAGTGCATGCAGCTCCAGGAAGACAAGTGTCAACCTGGGCTCACACATTTAAAGCTCGAGAGTAATATCATTGGGGGTTCGCTCCCCCATTCTTCCATCCTTCGTTGAACTCATTTGGCTTCCATCATTGACCTCTGCATTTATTTTTCATGCACCCTGAGACCAGTAACCGTGGAGTTGGACTGTGTTCTCCTGTGAAGCTCGACTCATTTTGTATTCGCGTGATTCGTGTTATGTCTTAGCATTTGGATGTTGTCATTTTTAGTTTCCATGCCCAGTTATGTTGTTTTTGTCACCCATGTGTTAACTGAATGTTGTTGTTGTTGTTTTCCTCACCCTACTAGAACTGAGTTGAAGTGATTGAAGAAGAGGGTTTTTAGGCCCGTGGCTGAAGAGGCAGGTTGTCAGACCTATGAGAAACTCTCTCCAGGTGAGAGAGTTTGTTGGGAAGTGATTTTATCCTAGAGAGAGTCCAACACAAACTACAGAGCTCTGATAATTCCTTATCCATCATATTTTCGAGACCTTGAAAGGGGAAGTAGAGCAGTCGATGGACTATGGAATAGTAAAGGTGCATATTCCCGGGGTGCAACAAGCATGTGGGGAATGAGAGTCTGTGAGTAGTGGGCATAAGAAGGCTCCTGGAGAGAATCCTTCTAGCTGCATTGTGCAGTTTCCTATAACCTTAGCCTAGTCTAGGATTCCTTTGCCCTGGGTGGCGCTTAGTCCCAGCTTGGGGGTGACCCACTGCTGAGCGTGATGAGCAGCGTGGTCTAAGGCTGGGAGGTTCGTGGAAGTTCTGCACACAATTGGTGGATCTCAATTAAAATATAAGTATTTATTCCCTGTTCATTCACATGCTATGTATTTATATATGTTATTACATCTATGGGTTGGTCTAAATTACTACATGTATGCTTTTACTATTATTTCTCCATCAGTCTATGTATTAGCAGAATATGTTGTCTGTTTATGGTTTTAATTATAGGAAGATTTTAATTGTTATTTCTACGAACAGTGGCATTGCCCGACCTTTTGGTGGTTGGGGACGCTACGAGATGGTATTAGATCCAAGTGACGTGTCAGAGTAGTGGCGTTGCCTGACCTGTTGGTGGCTAGGGACATCAAAAGATGTTATCAGAGCCATGGTTTTGACACTGTGCCTAGATGGTCCATGTTAGTGGTTAACAAGACCAATATTTCAGAGTAATATGTTGTCGAAAGGGATAAAATTTGAATTTCAGAGCATCCCTGAGTGATAGAAGGGCGTTGAAAGAACACTTGGACTTTGTTCGGAACACAGGAGGTGTAATAAGTTCAAGAAATGGCCACAGAGAAAGAAATCACAACATTTGTGGTGTTGGGGCTGTAGGATATGTTCCGGAGAAGGAGAATCCTTCACAACTATCAGATCTGGAGAAAGTGCAGGAAGGTTAACCTGGAAGCCCTTTGGACTTCACGACTTCGGTGAAGTTAGGTGCAAAAATAAGAGAAGGGTCGAAGGCCGAAGCTCTGAAGTCCCGGAGGAGATCTACACTATAGATCTGAGGAGAAGCCTTACCTTTAGATCAAGCTAAGAGAAGAGGGTAAGACATGTGGTGAAGAGCATATTAGAGTCGTCGAATCTACACGCAAGTGGTTGTGAGTTGTAGATCTCACGGAAAATCGTAACTTCGTAGTTTGGCGATCAGGAGAAGTGGGGTGTGATGATGCACAAACTTCCGAAGCCCGAAGTCCTGAAGCAAAAGAGCAGACGTGGTGGGACAGAATGACATCGCCAGGGGTGATGTGGACCTTCCTAGACATTCCACGTACCCCCACTTGGAATGTTGACAGTTGTACTATGTGGACCCGAAAGGTAAATAAGTCTGGAAATTCAAAATTCGGGAGACTGGAAGGAAGTAGGTGTAAAAACTTCTGAAGCCTGAAATTCTGGAGTAATGTGGCATGATGATGTCATCAGGAATGACATGGACCCATGGGATGTGCATCGTGTGTCAATGGGTTTCGGGCCCTCCAAATATTGAAATGTCATTTTGAACGTTACATGTGCCACCTATCTGAGTGGGTCACGTGTCCATTTCTAATGTTTCGTCACGAGGACCTCCTCTCGAGTATGGGTGGTGGGGCCTAATGGTCACAGTGGCATGTGGCGCCAGTTGTGAATTCCAAAGACTTGACACTCTAGAAGAATTTTTCATAAGGGAATGAAAGGAATAACTTTCAAAAGGTTTCATAACACCGAGGTGATGAGACGTAATGACGTCACCAAAGTTGACATGGATGTGTTCGGAGATTAATGGTTTGGGGTGTACGAATGTGAAATCCTCTGAAGTCCCAAAGCTATGAAGTCTCGAAGCTCAAATGCCTGAAGTTCCATGGTGGGTGTCAGTCGTTGGACGTGGGGTAGTTGTATACTGTTGATCCACCCTACTACACAAGTTCGTTAATCCGGAACTCTGAGAATTTGTTTTGATGTGCTTTGAAAACTTCTCAAGATGGAGGCCCAAAGTCTCAAGTAAGCACTTATCGACCTATTTCTTGGCCACATCTCATGGTTGCATGGGTTGGGGGCTAAGAGAAAGGATATAGTGCCCGGAAATTGTTACAAAACAGAGAAGATCTCATAAATAAATGATCTGTAGGGATTCTTGATTGCTCAAGAACCACAAAATGAAATCTGAACGTTTTCTTGTATCAGATTGGTTTATGAATACTGTGGAATTTGTTAAGGACTATTGGCCTAAAAAAATTCGGTTGACAACACATTGTGTTTGCAGAGTTAACAATTGTCAGAACTGAACCGAATTACTTCTTAGTGCAGAGAAATGGAGGAGACACAGAATGCTTCAAGTTCAAGGAATGAAGCTAAAGGAATGGATGTCCATTTGGGAGTTGAAGGATCAAACTCCAATGGGCACGGAGAAGAGATAGATAAGGAGGGAAACATGATGAAAATCATTGAAAGATTGCAGAAAGATGTCCAAAATCACTGAGCAAATAACAGAAAGATCATGAAATTCAGGGATCAACGGGGAGAATTCAACATAAAGTTGATACAAAGCCTAGAAAAGATAGAAAGGAAATTGGATAAGGAGAGTGACTCCAGTAAATCAGGAAGTCATAGGTCCCCTGATGAGAAGATAAAATCAAGGAGTGTTGGTAGACACCATCGTCACTCCCAAGGACACTCCAAGAGGAGGGCACATAGTAGTTCAAGCCCATCTCCTACTAGAAAGCATAGGAGATCTGGAGTGGATGAACTGAAAGGAGAAATGAATAAGATTAAGCCTCCTACATTTGATGGAGATAACAAGAAGGAGGAATATGTCGAGACATGGATTCTTGGCATGAGGAAATATTTCCAACTACAGAATTACTCCTCTCATGCAGAAGAGAGAATTGCAATGTATGAACTGAAAGGAAAGGCATCCATGTGGTGGGATCAACTTGTGCAGGTGCAGCACATTAAAGAGAAAAATGTTACTTGGAAGGAATTCAAGAAGTATTTCAAAAAGAAATACTTGAATAAGAGATACTATGATAGAAAGATGAAAGATTTCTTTGAACTCAAGCTGGGTAGCATGACCATTGATGAATATGAACGAAGGTTTTTGGATTTGTTGAAGTATGCTCCTTTCATCAAGGATGAGATTGTCAAAATCAAAAGGTATCTGAGTGGACTTCCACCTTCCATCAATGACAAGATCCAATATGATGATCCTAAAACTATGGAAGAAACTATAAGGAGAGAAAAAATATTATATGAGAAGCAAAGAGAAAAGCCCACTTTCTGGAAGGCTTGGGATGACAAGAAGAAGTTCAAGAAAGAGAATAGATAGAAGGGAAACAAGCCTCTCTTTTTCAGAAAAAGTCCTCAAGGAAAACCATATTTTAGAGAGCAGAGGATGGCTAAGACAGGGGGACAAAGGCCAAGGCAAACGCCCATTCAATGTTGGGGTTGTCAGGGAGATGAAAAGTATAGAGATTGTCCCCATAAAAATTAGCAAAATGAGAATTGTCCATAATGTTCAACAAGAAGAAACAGTGGAGGACATGGGAAGTAGAATACCAAGGATCTATGAGTCCCTGGACAACAACCAAGTTGAGTTTCAACCACACATGATTGAAGTTGAAGGTATGATCAATAAACATGCCTTTAGTATTTTAATTGACTCAGGGGCTAGTCATAGTTATATAGATCCTAGAATGGTGGAAAGTTTGCATTTTCCAAGAAACAAGCATGGAAAATATTGGTTAGTGCATATGGCTACAAGAGACAAAAGAAAAGTTACTGAGTCGGTTAAGTCCTATCCAGTGGAGATGAATGGGCTGAGCATAAGGGATGAATTGAACATCTTACCTTTAGGTTCCTATCACTGTCTAATTGGGACAGATTGGTTGGACCAGCACCATGCCATCTTACACTGTCGTAGCAAGGCATTCACTTGCCTAGATGAGGAAGGAAATCGGAGAACAATCCAAGGAATTCCCAGACCAGTTTTTATCAGAGAAATCTCAGCAATGCAGCTGAAGAAGTGCTACAGGAAAGGTTGCCAAATATTTGCAGCTCATATGGATGAAGCACCTAAGGATAAGGTGTCAAATATTGAAGATTATACAGTATTAAAATATTTTGAGGATGTATTCCAGGAGGTACCCGAACTATCCCCGAAGAGAGATATTGATTTCTCTATAAACCTTATGCCTGGAGAAGCCCCAGTGTCAAAAAATCCTTACAAAACAAGTACACTAGAGCTGAAAGAACTGCAATTACAACTTCAAGAACTTTTGAATAAGGGGTATATATGCCCAAGTGTGTCACCTTGGGGTGCCCCAGTCTTATTCGTGAAAAAGAAAGATGGGACATTGAGATTGTGCATCGATTTCAAACAGTTGAACAAGTGACTATTAAGAAAAGGTATCCTTTGCCAAGGATCTATGACCTCTTTGATCAGTTGAAGGATGCCAAGATATTTTCAAAAATAAATCTCAGGTCAGGGTACCACTAGGTAAGGATAAATGATGAAAACATCAGCAATACTTCCTTCAGAACAAGGTATGGTCATTATGAATTCACAGTAGTACCATTTGGGTTATCAAATGCACCTGTTGTTTTCATGTGCCTAATGAATGGTGTATTCAAATAATATCTACACAAGTTTGTCAGTATTTTTGGATGACATCTTGGGATATTCCAAGCCAGAGGAAGAGCATGAACATCATCTGAGGATAGTGTTGTAGGTGATAAGAGAGAACCAACTATATACCAAATTGAGAAAGTGCTCATTCTATCAAAAGTAGATCCATTATTTGGGACATATCATTTCAAAAGATGGGATATTTGTGGATCCTGAGAAGATAGAATCCATTAGAGAATGGTCAGTGCCGAAGAATGTGACAGAAGCCAGATCCTTTATGGGTCTAGTTGGCTAATACAGACGGTTCATGGCAGGGTTCTCAAGGATAGCTCACCCCATCACTTCCTTTCAAAGGAAGGAGAAGAAATTTCAATGTATAGAAGAATGTGAGAGAAGATTCCAGCAATTGAAGTGGTTGTTAAATAGTGCTCCAATATTGAGGATTGCATATCCAAATGAAGATTTTGTAGTGTGTACAGATGCATGAAAAGAAGGATTGGGAGGATTACTCAACCAGAATGGGTTTCTAATATGTTATGAGTCAAGAAAATTGAAAGAGCATGAAAAGAACTATGCAAATCACGATTTGGAGTTGGTAGCCATTGTACACATGCTAAAGAAATGGAGACATTACCTCATGGGAAAGAGGTTTGAACTTAAGACAGACCATCATAGTCTGGAGTATCTATTTGACCAACCAACTCTGAATGTTAGGCAGAGTAGGTGGTTGGAATTCCTTTGTGAGTATGACTTTGATATCAATCATATCAAAGGAAAGGAGAACAAAGTGGTTGATGCACTCAGCAGAAGAGTGTGTGAACTACATGATATAGCCATTAGCATGTACCAAACTAATATTAAAGGCAGAATTTCAGAAGCTGCAAATGCAGATTTGCAGTACATGGAATTGGTAGCAAAGCTACAGCAAGGTAAGATGCTACAAAAAGTGGAAGATTATAAATTGGAAGTTGATGGAACACTCTTGTACAAAAACAAAATGTATGTACCTAATTCCCAGGAATTGAGAATTACGATCTTGAAAGAAATGCATAGTGTGCCTTATGTTGGGCACCCTAGATATTAGAAAGCAGTGCCAACAGTAAAGAGCCATTACTTTTGGCTAGGTATGAAGAAGGAAATTGCATAATACATCACCAAATGTATGGAGTGTTAGAAGGTCAAGGTTGAGCATAGGCACCCAGGTGGGTTGCTACAGTCATTACCCATTCCTGAGTGAAAGTGGGAAGTGGTGACAAGGAATTTCATCACAAGATTACCTAGAACAAATAAGCAACATGACTCCATCATGGTGGTGGTGGATAAACTTATGAAATCTGTCCATTTTATTCCATTAAAGACTACTCACAAGGCAGCTAGTGTTGTCGATATCTATATGAGGGAAGTAGCACGATTTCATGGCATACCCAAGACAATTGTGTTTGATAGAGACTCGAAATTTACCTCAAAGTTCTAGAAGGAGTTATTCAAAGGGTTCAGAATGAATCTGAACTTCAGCACTACTTATCATCCTAAGTCTGATGGGAAAATAGAAAGGGTGAACCAAGTGATAGAAGATATGCTAAGGATGTATGTGATAGAAAAACCATCTAAATGGGAAGACTACCTACACTTGGTAGAATTTTCCTACAACAATAGGTATCAAGCATCACTACGGATGAGCCTGTTTGAAGCACTTTATGGAAAAAAGTGAAACACACCAATAAGATGGGACAACCCAGCTGATAGGGCAGTGGTTGGGCCAGAGTTGCTCAAGGAAATGGAAGAGAAAATGTTGAAGATTAAAAAGAATTTAAAGGCTTCCCAAGACAGGCGAAAAAGTTATGTTGATAAGAATAGGACCCACAGGGAGTTTAAAGTGGGTGATCATGTTTTCTTGAAAGTGAAAGCCAACAGAAGTTCCCTGAAGCTGGGAAACAGTTCCAAGTTGGTAGCCAGATATTGTGGTCCATTTGAAATCCTAGAAAGGATTGGACCAGTTGCATATATTCTTGCATTGTCTGCATCCATGACTATACATAATGTGTTTCATGTTTCATTGCTTAAGAAATATATACCTAATGCTAATCATGTTATTGATTGGAATGTGATTCAGGTGGAGCAAGAAGGCGTCTTACAAGTACATCCGGTGTGCATATTGGACTAGAAGAGAAAACATCTCCAGAATGGAGCCATAGAGCTTGTAAAGTTCCAGTGGACCTAGTATGGTCCTGTGGACATGACATGGGAGAATGAGGATGCTATGCGGGCAGAATACCTGCATATTTTTTAAGATTTTGAAAATCTTGTTGATATTATGTAAATGAGTTTCACTGAGGATAGTGAAAAAATAAGGGAAAGGGATTGTAATACCCCAAGACCGAGCCCCTGTGAAATGTAATAATGTTTGTAGAATGGTGAGCCAAGTAATTACAACATGGTAGGCTTATGTGTTATTAGGCCGAAGAACCTAGATGCTAAGGTCAGTGGGCCTGATTTTGTATATGTAATTATGAAAATTATTAATAAAATGCATCATTGCGTGTAGACCGGCCATTAAGAAAGAGTGATGGGGGACGAAGCTCCACCAAGTAGGGAAAGGGATGGGATTGAGAGGCTAGGAAAGAGGGGCTAAGCTAGATGGATTAACCCAAGGGAATATTATAATATATTCCTGAATAATGAAAATATTAAAGTGGGGAAAATTAAACCTAGTTATCCTAAGTTCCTGGGAAAGGGAAATGAATGATAAATGGAGTGCATGCAGCTCCAAGAAGACATGTGTCGACCTAGGCTCATGCAGTTAAAGATCGAGAGTCATCTCGTTGAGGGGTTTGCTCCCCCATTCTCTCATCCTTCGTCGAACTCGTTTGGCTTCCATCATCAACCTCTGCATTGTTTTTCATGCACCTTAAAACTAGTAATCGTGGACTTGGACTGTGTTCTCTTGTGAAACCTGACACATTTTGTATTCGCCTAAGTCATGTTGTGTCTTAGCATTTGGTTGTTTTCATTTTCAGTTTCCATGCCCATTTTTTGTTGTTGTCGTCACCTATGTGTTAACTGAATGTTGTTGTTGTTGTTGTTTTCCCCACCCTGCTAGAACTGAGTTGAAGTGGTTGAAGAAGCGGTTTGTCAGGCTCATGGTTGAAGAGGTAGGTTTTCAGGCCTATGAGAAGTTCTCTCCAGGTGAGAGAGTTTGATGGAAAGTGATTTTCTCCTAGAGAGAGTCCATCACCGGCTACAGAGATCTGAGAATTCCTGATCCGACCTGTTTTCGAGACCTTGAAAGGGGAAGTAGAGTAGATGACGGATTGTGGAACAGTGAAGGTGCATATTCCCGGGGTGGAATGGGCATGTGGGGAATGAGATTCTTTGAGTAGTGGGCATCAAAAGGCTCTTGGAGAGAATCCTTCCAGTTGCATTGTGCAATTTCCTATAACCTCAACCTATTCTAGGATTCCTTTTCCCTGGGTGGAGCTTAGTCCCAACTCGGGGGTGACCCACTGCTAAGTGCGATGAGTAGTGTGGTCTAAGGCTGGGAGGTTCATGGAAGGTCTGCACGCAGTTGGTGGATATCAATTAAAATATAATTATTCATTCCATGTTCATTCACATGCTATGTATTTATATATGTTGTTACATCTATGGTTTGGTCTGAATTACTACATGTATGATTTTACTATTATTTCTCCATCAATTTGTGTATTAGCAGAATATGTTGTTTATCTATGGTTTTAATTATAGAAAGATGTTAATTGTTATTTCTACGAACATTGGCGTTGCCCGGCCTGTTGGTGACTGGGGATATCACAGGTTTCCCCCTTGAATAGGCAAGTGAACATTGTTATCATTAATAAAGGTGCTCTTTATGGTCTTATTCTGCTAGTATTCTGCTAGTATTCTAATATTGTTTTGGATATATCATTGTTGTTTTTCTATTGCTTGCTCAATATTTATGTTCTTCATATTATATTATATCTGGAATATTGCAAGTGGTATCAAATCTCTTTCCAGGGAATGACTTGTGGAGTAAATAAATTTTCAGGGTAGAGATGTCTTCCAACGTATTTAAGCTACAAAGATATTTTGTTACGTGCATTGACTTGCAGTCGAGGAGTCATACACACAAGAAATACAAGTGGTGCTTAAGCGCACATTTGTTGGCCACCCTTGTAACCCATGTTGGTACCCCTTCGAATGGTAGTGCATCAGAAAACACATGTAAGCGGATCAGCCTAGGCATCCTGAAGCCCTCCATCGATAAACCGATCGACCACCTCAATGTTATAGTTTCACCGAGAAAAGCACACAGGAAGATACTCTCTCGTACTTGGATAGTCGGGTAGTAAGGATAAGGATATGATATAGCCTCCTTAGTTGGTTCCCTGAGATATTGGGCTGAGTACTAATGTTGTATGCCACACATATATCTAAGAGTTATAACACAAGGAAAACGATTATCTGTAGAATCCTTGAATCCCCTAACCCTTGGGATGGAAAAAACAACAGAACCAACCAGATCTATTGATGTGCAACTATGTCTACTGCATTCAGGTTGCAAAAGTCCTACACATTTCTTCCTATTAAGAATTTGGCCATTGCAATATTATTCATCTCAGAGTATAACTCCATATGAGTAAAAATAAAATTATGGGGCTTGTCAGTACCCTTATTTGTAACCTATCTCATTGTATTTCTCTCTTCATTATGATCACAATGGTACCCTTCACTTTTAAGCCTTTTTTTCCACGGTCCCACCCCTTTCCAAGACACCCTTATTTGATACATATCCCATTGGATTCCTCTTTTTGCACTAATCACCCTAGTATCTATCAAATTTTGTGACCCATATTTCCCTCCCAACACCTCGCCAACTACCCACTCCTCCACCATGCCTACTACCTACTCCTAGAGCCACGATAACCTAGAGTCTAGGAAAATAGCCCTAGAGGAAGACCTTAAATCCATCAAGGACTCCCAACAATCAGTCTCCCAAAAACTAGAAGAGGTTTTGCACAACCTCAAGGGTAAGAATGTTGAGTACATTCTAGTTGACCCACATTCTTCCCATCATCACCATACTTAGTCATCCCACTCCCCTTGGGTGTCTACACACTCTTGGAACAAGGTGCCCAAAATTGACATGCATAAATTTGATGGTTCTAACCTAGCTGGGTGGGTACCTCAAATGGAACAACACTTTATCCTCCATGATATTCAGGATGATGAGACCAAACTCCATGTTGAGGTTCTATACCTAGATCAAGAATGGTGGCAATGGTGGCAGTGGCATAAGAAGTGTTATCTTGGATTCCCCACTTGGAGCATGTTCACCAAAGTAGTTTCTTCCCATTTTGATCATGAATCTCATTTTTTGGTCAAGCTCACAAAGCTACACCAAAATGGATCAGTATCAGACTTCATCACAACATTTGAACAGCTGGCTATAAAAAATGAGGGCTTATCTGATGAATTTTACCTTGAATATTTTATTAGTGTCTTAAAGGATGCCATCAAGGGTCTTGTGAGTATGCATCATCCTACTACTTGGTTGCAGGCATGTCAATTATCCAAGGAAGCATAGACCATGCTTCAGGCTCCATTTTCAAATCGTCCTCACTAAGGGGCCACCCTGGCTCCAATAGAAACCTTGAAGGTACAAAAGGTCTCTCCAACTGAAATGGTGAAATGACAGAAGCAACGACTTTCCTACTATTGTGATGAAAATTATGCACCAAGGCATAAATGTAGAGAACAAAAATTCTTCTAGATTGATGCATCATCTTCCTCCTCCTATGAAGACATTCCATCAAATGAAGCTTTAGACCCCAAGGAGGCATCGTCCAGTGATCATGTTGAAGATCTAGTTGTCAATCTTGCAACCTTAATGGAACTGGTCATTTCACTGCATGCACCTTCCGGTATCTCGACTCCGCGAACATTGAATATCAAGGGCTACATCAAACATAGACTAGTTGTGTTATTGATTGATAGTGGTAGCACCCATAATTTTATTCATTGAAGGCTTTCCAATGAGATCCATTGCTTTGTCCACCCTATTTCTAATTTCCAGATTCTCATTGCTAATGGGGGTATTATGAAGTGTGGGGGCCATTGTGAAAATGTCAAACTCCAAATGGGTGATTATCGTTTGAAAAAACACATGTTCTCTATTTCCATGGGTGGTTGTGATATTTTATTGGGTGTGGAATGGCTTCGCACCTTGGTACCAATTACAATGGATTATAAAGAATTATAAATGAGATTTCACCACGAGGCTCACTCCTATACCCTTCGAGGTTTGCAAGCGGGCTCTCTTGAAATCATCAACTCTCACAGGATGGAAAAATTGTTGAAGAAAGGCTAGCATGGTGTGATTTTTCAAATTAATTCCATCCAAGTCACTGAACAGGCCTCGCCGATAGTTCCATCTAGCGTACAACTTATTTTGGACAAGCACCCAAAGGTATTTGCGGTAGCCACTGACTTACCTCCTTACAGAGGTGAGCATGATCATATCATCCATCTCCTTCCAGGCAATCAACCCCCCAATTTAAGACCCTACAGATATCAATTTGCTCAAAAAAATGAAATCGAAAAGATGGTACAAGAATTACTCGAGGTGGGTGTAATTTGCAATAGTACAAGCCCATATTATTCACCAATAGTGATGGTCTTGAAGAAAGAAAGTACTTCCCCCATGTGTCCTGATTTTTGGGCCCTAAATAAACTGACCATCAAAGATAGGTTTCCCATTTTGTTCATTGATGATTTATTCGATGAACTCCAAGGGGGCTGTGTCTTCACCAAATTGGACCTTTTCTCTGGTTATCACTAGATTAGGATGAAGGAGGTCGATATTCCGAAGAGTTCTTTCAGAACTCATGAAGGACATTATGAATTCTTGGTCATGCCTTTTGGCCTATGCAATGATCATCCACCTTCAAAAGTCTTTTGAATAAACTATTGAAACCTTACCTTCGACAGTTTGTCTTGGTTTTCTTTGATGACATCCTCATTTATAGTTTCACTTAGGATAACCACCTTCTTCATGTAGACAAAGTTCTTCACTTGCTACAGGACAACCACTTATTTGTTAAAAAGACCAAATGTTCCTTTGGCACCAATGAAGTGGAGTACTTGGGACACATTGTGAGTTGCGGCGGTGTAAAAATGGACCCCAAAAAGATACAATCTATGCAGGAGTGGTCGTGACCCATGCCCTTAAAGCACCTACAGGGTTTTCTTGGTCTCACGGGCTATTACTAGATATTTTTCCACCATTATGGAAAAATTTATAAGCCCTTGACCAACCTTCTCAAGAAGAATGCATTTCATTGGATAATTGAGGTGGAACAAGCCTTCATTGAGTTAAAGAGATCCATGTGCACTACTCTTGTCTTAGCAGTGCTCGACTTCAACAATTTTGTTTTTTGGAATCGGATGCTTCAAGCACTAGTATAGGTGTAGTCCTCACCCAACAGGGTATACCTCTAGCCTTTACTAGCCAAGCGTTGAGTGGCCTCAACTTGGGTGGATCCACTTATGAAAAAAAAATGGTGGCCATTCTACATGTAGTGCACACATGGAGGCCCTACCTTTTGGGACATCATTTTCATATAAACAAAATCACCATAGTCTGAAGTATTTCTTGGAGCAGAGGTTATCCTCCCCCAAAAAAAACAAGTGGCTAACTAAAATGTTGGGTTATGACTATGAAATCATATATTAAAAAGGAAAAGACAATATTGTGGTTGATTCTTTGTCACAACAGCATGAGCAGGATGGCGCCCTCTTTTCCTTATCCTTATCAATCCCTTATTGGATGGTGGATGTACGTCGGGAGTGGCTCACACACCTAACTATATCCAAGATAATCCAGCGTATTCAAGATGACCCTAATCCTCCCACTGGCTACACCTAGCAAGAAAATACTCTCTGATATAAGGATCTCCCGGTATATCACACTCTTCAGCACTCAAGTTGCGACTCTTAACTGAGTTGCACTCCTCAGCCATTGTAGGTCACTTAGGCTTCGAGAAGACCTATGCTCGTGTCTATCGTTCTTTTTTCTGTCTAGGCATGAAGAAGGATGTACTTCAATTTTTCATTGAATGTGAGGTGTGCCAACGTAATAAAGGTAAAACTATAAATTCGCCAGGAGTTCTACAACCCCTACCCATTCCATATTCAATGTGGACCGACATCTCCATGGATTTTATAGTGGGCATTCCTAAAGCTGGGAACAAATCAGTCATCATGGTAGTGGTTGATCACCTATCCAAGTATGCTCATTTTTGTGCTTTACCTCACCCTTTCATAGTGACACTCATTTCACAAGTTTTCCTCGATCATATTTTCAAGTTACATGTCATGCCAACCTCTATTGTATCTGATCATGACTCCACTTTCACTAGCACCTTTTGGAAAGAGTTGTTTAAACTGCAAGGCACACAACTAAACATGAGCACAACCTATCACCCCCAGTCTGATGGACAAACAGAAGTGGTCAAAAAATGTTTGGAAACCTACTTACGGTGTTTTTCTTCAAACAAACAACACCAGTGGGTGAAATTATGGATTCCCTTGGCAGAATGGTGGTACAATACTTCCTATCACACGACCACTAAAATGACCCCATATGAAGCAATGTATGGTCAACAACCTCTGACAATCACCACCTATCTTCCAAGAACATCCAAGGTTCAATCTATTGATACCATGTTGCAATGTCGGACAACCACCATCGCAACTTTGAAGGATAGCCTCCACATGTCCCAAAATCACATGAAGCAACAGGCTAACCAACATCATTCCAAAGTGCTTTACAGGAAGGCGATCAGGTGTTTCTCTAGCTACAACCTTACAAGAAAACATCTCTCAAAGATCAAGAACATCATAAGTTGGCACCCAAGTTTTATGGGCCCTACCATATCATCAAGCGTATTGGTTTAATAGCTTACAAATTGGCTCTTTTGGATACTTCCAAAATCCATCCAGTGTTTCAAGTTTCCTGTTTGAAGAAAGTGGTGGGACAAAATTTTTGAGTTCAAACCATCCTATCGGAATTAGATGAATAGGGATCCCTACGGCTCCAACTTGAAGCAACTCTCAATAACCAGGAACGTCAATTGTGTGGTCGAACCATCAAGGAAGTGTTGATCAAATGGAAGGACACATCACCAAACAATGCGACCTGGGAACCAACAACCATCCTTCAGCAGTTTCTGCACCTACAACCTTGAGAACAAGGCTGGTTTTGAAGGGTGATGGCATGTTAGGATCCGATCCTAACCCCTATCCATGGGTCATTAGTTAGAAGGATATGTAATAAAGGTCGACATTATTTAATAAGGCCTAATAAATAAATGATAATAAGTCAATGTAAGAATACCTAATGGAAGCTTCCACTTCTAGAAAAAAATTCCTTTATAAGTTTCCTTAGAAGATAGAGTTAGTATAAACAAGTGTAGGAGGCATGGGTGAAGTTTGTATTAGATATTATTGTAATAGAGCTCTAATCTGCTGGAGGTTTCCCCCTCGAAGAGGCAAATGGACATTGCTATCATTAATAAAGGTGCTCTTTCTGGTGTTATTCTTCTATTATTATGATATTGTTTTGGATATATCATTGTTGTTCTGTTATTGCTTGCTCAATATTTTGTTCTCCATATTATATTATATCTGGAATATTTCACATATAGAAGGATAGAACACTGCTTATTTTTCCCTAGGTTTCATATTCATAACTTGAAATGGAACAAGGAAGATAGAAGTAAACACATGTTTAACTGTCATTTGTCATTCTTCGTCTGAGTAACTTGGTCGATTTGATCCCATATCCAAAATCCTTGACAAACTACACATAAATCAAATAACCACAACCTTTCTCATTTTCATATTGGCATTCCAAATGAGCAATAAGATTTGCAAAAAATAAAACCTTGATCTTTAGGTAAATCAAACTCCTACCAATCCTATCATTCATCCATGACAATATTTGATACAATACACAAGATTTATTTGGGGGTGGGGGGGAGCGGCGTACATAAGAAAGTATATTTATATTATTAATTTAAAAAGTGACAACAAGTGATCTAGGTGGATATCGATGGCCACCCACCTCTTCCAACTAGCTCAAAACAGTTTTCTGGCAATTTTGGCAATTTACTATTTTTAGCAGTTTTAACTTCTGGGGCCATTTTGAGGGCCTAAATGAAGTTTTTTTGGGATAGAGATTCTCAATAATAACTAAAAGGATTATTGAGCCCCCAAAATGAATCTCCTCGACGTTACCTTTCCAACGGGCTATCATACACCTAAAACAGAGATTGTATGCAAAAGTTACGACCCTGGGAAGTTGATGTACTAACTTACCCAAACAGGGCCCACATGACTTTTGGCGCTTCATCTCCTAGGGTTAGGTTTTTGGATGTCTAGGGTTTTGGGAATTCCTATTTATTTTTAAAAGGCCTTCAGAGCCTCATTGTAATCATATTCTTGTGAATGAGCACAGTCGTCACATCTCTTCTCAGAGATAAGCCACCACCATTACAGCAAGCTTGTTTCCACTGCATTTTATAGTTTCATCTTATTTACTTATTGAATAGAAAACCAGTTTTATTGTATCTCTTTTATTTTTTGTTAAGCACTTGTTAATAATCTGTAGTAATTTCATTCTTCTCATAAAATCTGAATCAGTGGTATCAGAGCGGTCTGCTCCTTGTCGTCTTAATGCATGTCCCCAACAAGATCGGAGTACAAAGAGTTGGGTCTCGAGCTTGTTTCTCTTGAGGACAAAAGCTATTGCACACCCAAGCGACCTATCATGGAAGGAGAAAATAAATATGACGAGATAGGATATCCTTTCAAACTATTTATTGAGGAATCCCTCACGCAACAAAGGAACGAGATGATGGATAGTTTCATGCAAATCCTTCGACGGCTACCAACGGGCGATGCATCTTCTTCGAGCGGAGGCGCCACCCCCTTCAAGGTACAAATAAACTTAGATATTCCTATATTTGAAGGTCAGATAGATGAAGATGTTGTAGAAAAGTGGTTGAATCTACTAGAAGGGTATTTTTCTATCCATAACTTTTCGAATAGAGAAAAGATTATTTTTGCACTCCTCAAAGTCGTTCCCCACGTCAAAGATTCGTGGGAAACTTTCTATGAGCAAAAGGAAATAGAGGAACCCTCATTATTTACAGTCATGACCACCTGGGATTCCTTCAGGGATGTTATTAAGGAACAATACTACCCTGTCAGAAGTTATGACAACTTGTATACCAAATGGACCACACTTCGGCAAGAAAGAGACCAAGCAGTGCCAGATTTCACGAATATCTTTCATACCTTGCACACCAAGCTGGGTATCAAATATTCAGAGTGACATCTGGTGCTCAAGTATCGCGATGCTCTGCATACATACATCTAGACTGAAATGGAATTTTTGGGCATCTCATCCTTGGGTGCAGCCTACCGATATGCCATCAAAATCGAGCAAAAGCTCAAACAAAAGACATGGCAATTTGGGCCTGGGAACCCCTCACAAAAAAAGCTAGGAAAGGTCAGCCCCAACCTATAGAACAAAGGATATAGAAAATATGGACAATATCAGGACAACCAGTCCAAGCTGCAAGCAAAGAAGGACACCAGAAAGACAAAGAAAGATACCAGGAAGTGGTGTGACTTCCATAAGATCCCTTAGCATAACACTGATGACTGTCGCTCAAAGCATTTCCATACATCTATCAAGTCCCGATAGAATAGATAGATGTATGGAAAATCGCCTTCAAGTCAAAGGAAGGCCTTTTTGAATGGTTGGTCATGCCCTTTGGTTTGAAAAATGCTCCAACCACTTTCATGAGGATGATGGACGATATCCTACGACCATTCACCAATGCTTTTGTAGTAGTGTATCTAGATGACATTCTCATTTACAACAAGACTTGGGTCGAACATTTGCAGCATACTCAACAGGTTTTTCACACCCTGCGATAGCACAAGCTATATGCCAACTTGGAAAAATGATCCTTCGGCATGGACAAGGTCCATTACTTGGGCTACATAATTGATCAGCATGGCATACATGTGGATCTAGCCAAGATCCAAGTCATCCGTGACTGGCCAGCCCCAACCACACTCACTGAGCTTCAGAGCTTCTTGGGCCTTTCCAATTTCTACCGCAAGTTCGTGTTGGGATTCTCCCATATTGCATGGGCCCTTAGCCAAATAAACAGGGGTGGTGGTAAGGAAAAATTTGCGTGGGGTCGATCCCAACAACAAGTGTTCGACAATTTGAAACAACGCTTGTGCTCAGCCCCAGTACTTTCACTACTAGACCTGCAGTAGCCCCTTGAGATCGAGACATATGCTTCAGACTATGTGGTGGGCGTCGTTCTCACTCAACACGGCCACCCCCTGGCCTTTCATAGTGAGACACTATCAAATGTTGTCCGTAAGTACCCTACTAACGACAAAGAAATGTACTCCATTGTGTAAGCCTGCCGCCAGTGGAGACATTACATTCTTGGGAAGGAAACAATCATCCAAACTGATCATAAGCCACTCAAGTTCATGCAGACACAAGGAAAATTGCAGAATGATCGCCATCAAAAGTGGTCTGCATACTTGCAACAATTCCACCTCAACATCAAGTATAAAATAGGAAGCACCAATCGCGTCGTTGATTACCTCAGCAGACCGCCAGTCATGACACTCACCATGGTGCTAGACTCTTGCATCCATGAGACTTATGGATGGCCCCAACTCTATGATACAGACCCAAACTTCGCCACCACCTACCAAATGTTGGGTGGAAACGTAGTTGTTGATAATTTCCATCTTCATGATGGGTTGTTGTGTCGTTTGGGCCATATATGTGTTCCATCAAGCGAGAGAGCGAAGCTGATATGGGAAGCCCACTACAGTCGGGTGGCAGGACACTTCGGCATCGAAAAGATAGTGGCAATGCTACATAAACATTTCTATTGGTCGAAACTTCGACAAGAGGTCAACAAGTATATTAGGTCCTGCACTGCCTGCGCTATTGCTAAACTAACCACTAAGAAACAGGTCCTATACACCCCTCTTCCTACTCCTGACAGGCCATGGGAATCCATCTCAATGGACTACATGTCGGGCTTCCCATCCACCAAGCGGGGAAATGACTGTGATTTTGTGGTTGTTGATCGCTTTTCTAAGATGGCGATTCCGGTTGCCTGCAAGAAGAACATCATAGCAGAGGCCACTGCCAAGCTCTTATTTGAACGAGTCTGGGTACATTTTGGAATCCCACAAACCATTGTCTCAGATCAGGACAGTCGATTTCTCAGCACATTCTGGTCGAGCCTCTTGTCACTACTGGACACCAAGCTCACCAAATCCATGGCCTTCCACCCCCAGACAGATGGCCAAACCGAGGTCGTCAATCGAATGATTGCGCATATCCTTCGCATGTATAATTTAAAGCACCCTCGCACATGGGATGAGAGCCTTCCCTATGTCGAACATAGCTACAACTGAGCCCTGCATAGCTCAACCTGCCACAACCCCTTTCAGGTGGGGTTGGGATTCCAACCATTGGGTCCCATAGATGTTGCACTTCCCCTTGTGGTCACCTCAACCGACTCATTTCCTGCTCCAGCTAAAGCTGACAAAGCCACCTTGTTCATTGAGCAGATCCAGCACATCCGCCAACAGGTTCAGGATATCCTACAGAAGTCCAATGACAAGTACAAGCAGCGCCATGATCAACATCGGGTGCCACATAAGTTTCAAGTGGGCGACAAAATTTGGTTGCACTTGCAGAAAGAACAACTTACAGGACCCCATCATAAGCTTCGCCCACCCCGTTATGGGCCATACACCATCACCAAGGCCGTGGGGGATAATGATTTTAATGATTTTGAGCTCAACATTCCTCCTTTCCTTGGCCTTCACTCAGTGTTCAACGTGGATCTCCTTCGCCCTTATTTCCCACCATTATTGGACACCTCAGACATAGCAGAGCAGTTGACACCAACAGAGATCAAACCCGACTGCATAACGCAGGCATCCAGCGATCAGATTGTGGACACAAAGATCAAGGGCACTTCACAGCAAAGGATCCAGTTTATCGAGTCGTCAAAGCAGGGCAGCTCTTGCACCAAGGCAAGTAGCTCACCCGGGGCCAAATTCAACAAAAATTTCCTCATCTGATGGGGGAACTCAACGCAATGGAGACCATTTCTTCCTAAGGAGGGAGGATTGATCCAGGTGGATATTGGTGGCCACCCACCTCTTCCAACTGTCTCAAAATAGTTTTCTGACAATTTTGGCAATTTACTATTTTTAGCAGTTTTAACTTTCCGGGCCATTTTGAGGGCCTAAATGAAGGTTTTTCGGGATTGAGATTCCCAATTATAGGCAAATGAATTATTTATCCCCCAAAATGAATCTCTTCGATGATACCTTTCCAACGGGCTATCATATGCCTAAAACGAAGATCGTATGCAAAAGTTACGACCCCAAGAAGTTGATGTACTAACTTACCCAAATGGGGCCCACATGACTTTTGGCGCTTCATCTCGTGGGGTTAGGTTTTTGGATGTCTAGGGGTTTTGGCATTCCTGTTTATTGTAAAAAGACCTTCAGAGCCTCATTGTAATAATCTTCTTGTGAATGAGTGCAGTCGTCACATCTCTTCTCATAGATAAGTCGCCACCATTCCAACAAGTTTGTTTTCGATGCATTTTACAATTTCATCTTATTTCCTTATTGAATAGAAAACTAGTTTTACTGTATCTTTGTTATTTTGTGTTAAGCACCTATTAATAATATGTAGTCATTTTGTTCTGCTCATAAAATCCGGATCAACAAGTGTCTACCTAAACCTTGTTGCAAAATCTCCTTCACCAAAGCCCGAGTCCTCTCATCCTTAGCCAGATGTACTCATCTCTCCATCAATATAGCCACAATCTTACCTCGACAAAGCATCGAAATGATGGCCAAAAAATCTCTACAAAAAACTTAATCAATGCTTGGAGAACCAAAGGTTAGTTATCCTCAAGCAAAGAGAAAACAAGGGCCAAAGATAATCAACCAAAGGCTAAAAATTTCTTTAGAGTAATGTTTCCTTCTCTTATCGTGTCCTTTGATCAACCCATGACCTCTTATTTTTACGAGTAGAGAGATGATAATGTCAAGGAAGAGTGAAATGCATGTTATATAAGTGTGAGGCATCCATAATCTCTGCTCGAGGCCTATACGTTGTGCACAATTTGCATTTTTTAGGGTATTTTGAAGGTGCTCACGAGTTTAGTATCGAAGAGTCATGACCTTGTTACAACTTTAGTAAGAGAACCAACAAGCTTGCAACTATTACTAAGAAGACCCATGAGCATGTAGTAAAAGACTAAAATATACTTGGAAATGTTATATGACTTTTGGCATAAAAGGTGTAGGTGACGTGACTCAATTGATTTGATCAAGGATGACCAAATATAAGTATCACAATTAAGATGGATCACTCTTTGTTTATCAATCCTAAGGTTCCCACTATATAGCAATTATAATTGGGTCTTTTAATAAGTGAGAGGACAACCCATGTATAAAGAGGTATTTATGTTGTATGTATAGAGAGACATTTATGTATAAAAACAATTTTGAAGACACATAAATGTAAAATGTTAGGAATACGACTTAGTAATGGTCATTTTTTAGGAAGGCATGTGAAAGAGGCAATGTGTAGAACTTTCAATGAGAGTGTTTTTTTTATGTTTTTGTATAGAGAAAGGGGAAGACTTAGCAACAATCATAACTCATAGAGCAACCAAGTAACCATTATATTAATAGGAGGCATTGCTCCCTTGTCACGGCTGGATCAATGTATGACAATCATAATTGAATTTTTTAATTAATAGCAATCATAATTGGATTTTTTAATTAATAACAAGAGAATGCATGAATAAAACAATTGTTATGGGTTAATGATTGGGACCCCAACATGTCATATAAATACGACAAACAATATGCACTCTGTAGCAGAGTAATATTCCACAATTAAATTTACAAATACATAGATTAGATCCGAAATGATGTTATCCCAATCTATACAACAATTATTATTCTACTGTTGCTTCCCTACAAACCGTACATATTTAAATTTCTACTTACACAAAGTCTTATACACGCAGTTTTGCGTGTATAAGGGAAAGTGCTTGGCGAAAGAGACATCCACTCTCAAGGGCAAAGGATGGTGACATATATTTAATGGAAGAAAGATTAACTGAAAATTATGTTCTCCGCAGTTCCGTAACTGTCACTGGACAATCGTGGGCACCACAGGCGGCGGAACCTTGTCATTTGATGTGTGGATATAAGAAAATTGCAGGTGAAGATAGATAAACGAGAGTGGAGGGACCCACTTCCTTCAGAGTGTCGACATGTCTCCCGTATCATGCACGGCTATGAGAGTAAACACACAACCTTCGATTTGCCATACTCTTATATTGTGGTCAACACCCACGCCTCTACGCTATCACAAGATTTTATTATAAATTTATTTTATTATTTTTTTAATTTTTTTAAAATTTTATAATTAAAATTGTTTTAAAATAAGTCAAAGTAAATTTTTATAGTTAAAATGGTTGTTGAATCTAAGAGTATAACTAGTACTATGTATTAAATAATGCTTTACTAAGTTATAACTGTTTTATATTACTTTTGAGAAGATTAAACAATGACATAATTTTTTTATATGATGTATTCTTTTGAATAATACAAAATGAAAAACGTATTTTGAAAGATTTTATATGATGTACTCTTTTGAATTAATTATTAAGAATATGGAAATTAACTTTTTACAATGCATTTTAGTGTGTTGAGAGTGTTTTTGACAACATGTGAAAAATATTTATTTTGAATGTACAAACACGAGCATATATAATTTCAAAATACTTTGATATTTGAGCACTTTAAATGAAGAAAATATTATTTTTTGGATTCATAGTATTGTAGGATCTCTTTGTATCATAGATTTATAGAAAAACACTAAATGGCATTGCAATGATGCTCGTCTTCACGGTTTGTAGCTTTACGCACACTAGCTCTGCCCATTCTATCTTGCTTGTCCCTTGAACATATATTTAAATCTCTTAATATTAGTGCCTAGTGCCTTTGAATATTAGGGAAACATTATGGGCATTAATCCTATGAGAAGTTAATGTTGTTGAATTGATAGTGACATTGGAGCCTCCAATAGGGTTGCACCAATCAACGAAGTGGAAGGGTGTTTGAAAGAAGAAAGGGAAGAACGATACAACCATAAACATTTCATATTCCCAATGCATAGTGTAATCCTTCATTAATAAATTTGTAGTCATCATTGTAAATTGAATTTCAAGGCTAATTGACATACTCATATCCACACGAGTTAGCAACATATCCAGACCTATAACTATTTGCTACCCAAATTCAATAGTAAACCTTCCCTTTTATTTTTTGAAAGAAGTGTTGGTCATTTTTGATATATTTCATTACGTATCCATACGAGTTAGCAACATATCTAGACCTATAACTATTTGTTACTCGGATTCAGCAGTAGACCTTCCCTTTTATTCTTTGATAGAAGTGTTGGTCATTCTTGATATATTTCATTACGTTCTATTATATACATAATTACGCTCTCGAAGAATTGAGAAAATAATTGATCTTGGGATTTCTTTGTTCTTCCAATCATGAATTATATATTGCAATACACTTTAGCAGACAATGTTTCTATTATATATGTAATTACACTTTGAATTTCTCTCTATTTCATTCTCATTCTTGACGTTATGCCTTACATTTAGGTAAGAGAGCTAGATTGCATCCCTGCCTAATTGGAGCTAGCTCAGGGAATACCAGGTCCTGAAAGAAAGGCATATATTTCTTCACGTCAAAGAACTAGCTAGAAGGTAAGGCCCTCGCCCTTGATTTCTTCCCCTCAATTTGAAAGACTTACCTTTTATGTGTGAAAGACTTCTATTTATTCCTCTCAAAGAGCGGTATGAAGGTATTGTTGATTAAGGTTGATTGTCATTGATGTCAACCTTTGAAGAAAGACCCGTAGCACAAAGGTTTGGGTAATGGACCCAATAGTGTTTGATGTAAATATGACTCATTATTGTTTTGTCATGGTTGATAAGAAGTAAATATGGATGAACTCCAAAGTTGTCCCCTTATGGTGAAAGCTCTCACGGGAAGATGCTTTGTGGAGTAAGAAAACCCATGCTTAATTGTGGAATAATGAGATGAAGGAAAGTGAATTTGTCAAGGAAAATATCCTAGATGGATAGTTCTTGTCATGTCATTTCCGGTGGTATGTGGAATGTCACATAATTCCTCATGGTTAGAGAGTTATGGCCA
>ML778768.1:104319-138309 GCA_009831015.1 Picea engelmannii
ATATTATATTAGTAATGTTATTTTATTTATGTCGGATTTAGGCCATTAGTTGTAATTATACCTCCTAGTCTCCTATATATACCAAGGAGACATTTTCATTTTGAATCATCTTGTACTTAAACATTTAAGTGGGGTAAAAGGAGATTGCCCCCTCGAAAAGGCTTATTATCTGAAATTATCTCTTTTTCAAGGCGTTGAGTACTTTTTCTGAGGTTTTTCTATGCTGTATTGATATTTGGTTCTTAACACACATGAAATCCACCTATTGCACCAAAAAGTGATCCTTTTTTCAATATGAGGAAACAACCACCTCCAATCAAATTTTCCATAGTTGCTAGGATTTAATGTAAAACCCAAGTGTTGGCATTATTTATTTGTATTTTCATTGATGGAAACATGAATCGAACATGGATAGTCATATGTTGATTAGGTTTATGACAAGGAAGGAACAAAGGAGTCCCTCATATTACCAGATCATGAATAAGATCTCTCAGATGGATCAATGTAGAGAAACTCAGGAGAGAAGGTGCATTTGAGTGAAGCAGAAACATAGTTATGCAGTTGAGGAAATCCGTCCAAAGGATTGTGGAGTAATCATGACCATTCGTTTGATTTATGAAAACCCACACACTGTTCGATCAAGAAAATCAGTTTTCAATCACAAAGATTGATGATAGATCATCGGATCAAAATAAGAGCATGATCGAATGGTAAAGAACAAATGTGGATTGTTGGATCAAAATAAGAGCACATTCGGATGGTAAAGAACGAAGAAACAATATTTATTGTTGGATCAAAATTAAATCATGATGAGACGACTCAAATCTCTTTCCACAAGTTTGCTGAGCAACAAAAAAAATGACTAAGTATCATATTCTATCGATATCACTTAAACTTTCTAATTATGGTTCATTATGGAGGTAACATAAGTTGGGCGTCCATTTTGATGACATATGAGAAGAGATATGAGTCTGTAAGTCTGAGAGTCCGCGAACCTGAGAAAATTCACTTAAATGTTTTTCTAAGTATAGGTTCATCTTGAAGGTTGTAGAAGTTGGGCGTGCATTATGATGACACCCAAGAAGACATGTGAGTCCGCAAGTCCTGTTAGGATATTTAGAAACTTAGGAGTTAGTAAGATCTACTTGGTCTATTGTGTCATTAGGTAAAAGTGTGTTTTCTAGCGTGTTTCTTTAGTATGCATTAGTATCCATTTGTAGTTAGGAAATCTAACGGTCACGATATGTTCCCGACATAGAGTGATCCGACGGTTCATACTCTCTTCGATCTTAGCGGCCATTGATCTGTGGCTTAACACCCTATTGTTCCATGATCTCTATTTAAATAGAATGGAGGGTCATTTTCCGATGATTGATTGTGAGAAACTCTCTTGTAAAATCGCTCTGTAATCTTTTTATTTGCATTAATAAACTGCTCCAAGTGGTCGCATTGGTTGGGGCCGTGGATGTTTCCCCATATGGGTTTTACCACATGAAAACATCGGTGTGTTGATCTTTGATCTGGTTATGTGAGTGCTTACTGAAGGTGTTCATCCTCTATTGGAATACCTGTGTTGTCGAACATGGTATCAGAGCCTGTTTGAAGACCCGCTCCTGTTGAAGATCGAGATCGTTAAGTCGAGTTTCCTCATCTCCACTTTCTATCATTTTCGTACATTTTTGGGCTGAGAGGACTATTACATTGCATCCGGAGCGCTCATTTCAATTAGGAACACTTTTCATTTTACTCGAAAAGGCTTCCGTTTGCCCAAGATACGACCATTACAGTCAAATCCATAGGTATAAAGCTTGAATACGCATTTTTTTTAAATTTTTGCAGAGTAGTATTTTGGTTTTATTTTGGTTTTGTTTTATTTATTTTCGGGTTGCTACTCTTTTAGATCTATGTATTCTCTTTTCCCCGCGCCCTGTGCGATCTCGGAAAATCAGAAACAGATAGGGAAAGGTGCATCTTCCGTTACCGAGATCTAACCCTTGTTGTCATCGAGAAGCGAAATTTTTAGCACGCTCTCCAAGACCGTCAACATCAACAACAACAACAATAACACCCCCAATCCTCCTTCTAAACATTACAATATGTTTTGCTATATCATTTGGTTAAAAGTTGTCTTATTAAGTAAGAGGTCTTGAGTTCAAGTCTCTCTTTTGTTACCTTTTTTGAAAAAGTTCACGCTAAAATTGTAAAGTGTATTTCACTTCAAGTATAAAAGTGAATCACTATAAGTAGCTTTAATATTTTATTTTAGAGTTATTTATTTTGCATGGAAATTTTCTGTTATAAAGTAACCTCATTGTAAAAGTGATCCCCACTTCTCTTTATAAAAGTGGGTCACTTCATAAAGCAACTTACACAATCACGTGGTCATTTGGTTACCGATTGTGCCTTTTTAAAAAAAGGCATAACTCTAACATCGGAAGTCCGTTTTTAGTGTCGTTTTTTTTAAAACCACATAACTTTTCAAGCTCTTTCCATCTAGATCATCAGTTTCAGTTTTTAAATACACATTATCTGCATATTTAATATGGCGTCTACAAGTACTATCTTGCTTACCAGCAACAACTACTTCCATTGGAAATATCATATGGAAGATTTATTATGAAGTAAAGGCTTGCACCGGATTACCTTGGGAAAGGAAAAATCACCCATTGATGCTTATAAGAAAGCCAAGTGGGATAATAGGAATGACGAAGCACGTGGAATACTCATAATTTATGTCTCTCCTGATTTAAGGTACCACCTTCAAGATATTGATGACCCCAAAGAAGCTTGGAACACGATTGAATCTGTGTTTGGTAAACTCAATATTATTCGAGCACAACAGTTAAAAAATCAAATACTGACCTTGAGTCTAAATGATTTTTCTTTCCATGGAGACTATCTATCTAGGTTTAAAACACTCAGAATTTTATGCGAAGAATGTAAGATAAATATGGAGGACGAGCGTTGCATCTATATTATTCTTTCTAAGCTAGGTAGTGCATATTCTATGTTTGTATCTACCTTTTATGCCATGAGAGAGGCTCTAGAGGAATAAGCTCATGAAAAACCCACTCTTGAGTCCTTTTGTGCTTCTTTGATTCGAGAGGAAGATAATCTTGTACAATTTGGAGTGATCAACACTGTAGGTCCCTCCAACAAAGCCTTAGTTGCCCAACAGAAAGATAAACCCAAGTATACCAAGAAGCAACATCCTCACTACAACAACAAACAACATAAGGGTCCTAAACCTGCTCAGACAGCTTCAACTCCTACTGGTGACAAAGGAGAAAAATATAAAAGTAAGAATACTAACAGATATTGCAACTTTTGTGATAAAGTTGGTCATGATGAGTCCAAATGTTTCAAGAAGATGGAAACTTTAAAAGTAGCGATGAAGAAGCACAACATCAGTATTGATTATACTTCTTCTTCTCATGGACATGCACTTTCTGCTTCTAGTTTCTCCTTCAATTCAAATTCTACTACTACTTCTTCTTCTGATGAGCAACTTATTGATTTAGGAGCATCTTATCATATGGCTAAGGATAAAGCCATATTTTCTGCTCTAAATGAATGTAACACCAAGAAAATATTTGTTGGTGATGATAGATCTCTTAGTGTTGTAGGATTTGGAATAGTTCAAGTAGATAATGGTCATTTCAATGATGTATTATGTGTTCCAAGTATTTCTTGTAACCTTCTATCAGTATATCAAATCACTCATTCAGGTGAAGGTAAAACCGTCGAGTTTTCACCTCACCAAGTGGTAATCAAGGATCTAAAATATCCTAAGCATGTTCATGCAACTGGAATTGTTGATGATATTACCAGGTTGTACAAGTTTGAAAACTTTGGGTCATCATCTTTTTCATCAATTTTTGTTTCTCATGGCGATGACTTGAGAAAACTTTGGCATGAGTGGTTTGGTCATCTAAACTATTGCTCATTGCAACAACTATGTAATCAACAGATAGTGACTGGTCTTCCTCTTGCTTCATGCAGAGATGGTGTTTGTGCTGGTTGTGTTCTCGGCAAACATCATTGGGATATTTTTGACAAACATGCCTCTTGGCATGCCTCGGGTCCTTTGCAGCATGTTCATAGTCATTTATGTGGTTAACTTTCTTCTCCTTCTTTTTCTGGGTGCAAGTATTTCTTAACTTTCATTGATGAATTTTCCAAACGTACTTGGGTTTACTTCTTAAAACTCAAGAGTGAAGTTTTTGACAAGTTTTTGGCCTACAAGGCCCTTGTAGAAAAGAAATTTGGACATCAAATTCAAAGGTTAAGAACAGATAATGGAGGAGAATATGTGAACAATAATTTTACAAGCTACTGCACTACATAGGGAATCCAAATGCAACACAGTGTTCCATATACACCACAACAAAATGGTGTTGCGGAGAGAAAGAACCGCACATTAAAATAAATGGCTAATTGTATGATCCAATCTAAGGGATTAAGTCTAAAGTATTGGGCGGAAGCCATCAATTGTGCAAATTACATAGTAAATCGCACTCCCACAAAGGCTCTTAAAAATATAACACCGGAAGAATCTTGGACTAAAATTAAACCAAATGTAAGTCACTTCGGTGTATTTGGCAGTATAGCATGGGCTCACATTCCTGATGAGAAAAGGAAAGCATTGCAGCCTAAAAGTGAGAAGTGTATATTTGTTGGTTATTCTGAAGATGTCAAAGGTTACAGACGTCTTCAATAACATTGCAATGAAATTATTATTAGAAGAGATGTTAAATTTGATGAAAATCTATTGGCCTGTGAGCCTAATTCGACGATTGTGCCTTCTTCGGCCTGCGAGCCATCTTCGGCGTTTGTGCCTTCTTATGATCTGGTTTCTTCTTCAGATGATGAAAGTGAGGATGAAAATCCACCTCCGCCTGCTCACCCTCCTCCAGATGATTCCTTTGAACCTGAACCAACACCAGCGCCACCGCTTCCTAGATGGGTTCGTTCAACATGAGACAACTGAGAGGGGGGGTGAATCAGTTGTTATTGTGCTTAAACAATTTTAAGTCTATTAATACATTCTTAATCTTTCTTCAAGTGATCATCAACATTATACAACATATGGACAATAAAAGTAAAGAGAATCAGTCAAACATAAGGTATACACAGAGACATATTTTCACGAGGAAACCCATAAAGGGAGAAAACCTCTTCTTTTTCGAAATGATAGGCAGTCTTTTAAGTTCTATACATCATCTATAATTGAGCACCAACTCAATGTGAGGATGCTACCTCTGTTTTACAAGCTGCAACTTGTTTGAGAGCACCGACCCTCTTATTTCTCTAGAACCCACTAGAAGGAAGCACCAACTCCCCTAATGTTCCAGCACCAACTTCCACTTACATAGGCTCCAACCTGTATAATAGAGAACACTTGTTCTCCCTTGCACCACCCTGCCACCCTGGTTTCTCTAGCTGCAACCAAATGGAAGCTACAACTCCCTATGTTCAAGCTCCCACTTGAACCTCTGAGGACAACAATCCTCCCTAGCACCTCCCAACCACCATGGAATATAAATAAACAATTAAACAACCAACTACACAGATAAATCGATTCTTACCACTTCTTCTCTGTTCTGTAAATCCGGTCTTCTTCTAATTGTTCTGCAATTCTTCTCTTCCTTTGTCTGTTCTGCAAATTTGCTTTGCTTCAACTTGTTTTGTCATTCTGCTCTACTTCAAGTCTTTTCCTAATATGTTACTCTTCTCTGAGTTTTATCTCACACTGTGCATATTCTCAGTCTCACACTGCGCATCCTGTGATTTTCCCTTTCTTACAGTTTAATTCATTTTTCGTCCAGAACAACCAACCTCGCACAGTTTGTATCCTTTTCTTTTATGCACAATACACACAGCAGTTACACTTCGCATCTTCTTAGGCAAAAGAAAAAAAACCGTCTGAGCAACTGAAACGCCAACTGATCAGGAATCATGAATCAGTTTTGCTAACTGATGAATTAACTGTGAGAGAGAACAATAGACCTCCGATCATATTCAAGCTTATCTGCACCGTTGGATGAACTTTATTAATATTGCCTTTAAATCGGGTTTCAGCATTTTGGCATTCCTATGGCCAAGTGTCTCGACACTTCATGTCGTGATCTTCGAAACTCTGATACAGAGTTTTTCTACGCTAGCTCCTTCCTCTATATGACCAAGGCCATGACCAAGCGCTTATGCATAAAGTGCTTTTCGCGAATTCGCATTTCGTGAATCTGGAGATGAGGCATCTCGACTCTGCAATTCGCAATCCCCAAAACCCTGAAATGGAGCTTATCTGAACTAACTTCAAAATCGAGTCGGATCAATGGTCCAGATCACACCTTGATCTGACGGCTGCGATTAAATCACGATTTCGCATATCGCGATTTTGATGGTTATATTTCTTACCTCTCCAAGTCACGAGTCGCGAAACTCCGAAATGGAGTCGGATCAATGGTCTAGATCACACCTTGATCTAACGGCTGTGATTAAATCACGATTTTGCATATCGCGGTTTCGATGGTTATATTTCTTGCCTCTCCAAGTCGCGAGTCGCAAAACTCCGAAGTGGCATGGGATCAACAGTCCCGATCAACACTTGATCTAACGGTCATCGGGAATTGTAAATGGGATCTAACGATCAGAAATGTTGTTTCTCCTCCCGAGCAGTCCCAATCAACACTTGATCTTATGGTCATCGAGAATTGTAAATGGGATCCAACGATCAGAAATGTTGCTTCTCCTCCCGAGCTTACTTTTTTCCTCTTACTCTGATCTTGCCATCGATGATCTGCCAACAATCCTCTACACTATCTCTTCTGAGCTTATTCGAATCTTCTCTGCAGCGTCTTCTCATAATGCCCATCTATTACATATTTTCTGTACTCATGCCATCTTCATTGTTGTACTTGCCATCAATGACAAGCATTCGTTGTCTGTTAAATATTTTCCAACAACTGGTGATCTTGTCAGTGATCCTTCAGATCAGTGTTAGACGCGTTCACAGTTCCAGCGAGCCTCTTCTCTTTTGGCTCAAGTTTCATAAACTCATGATCCAGAGACATTTGCAGAAGCTTCAGTTCATCTAGATTGGGATACAACAATGAATGAAGAGTATCGTTCTTTAATGGAAAATGATACTTGGGATCTTGTACCTCTTCCAAAATGAAGAAAACTTGTTGGATGCAAATGGGTCTACAGAACTAAGTATGCATCAGATGGAAGTGTTGAAAGACACAAGGCTCGGTTAGTTTCCAAAGGATTTTCCCAAGTTGAAGGAATTGACTATAATGAAACATTTTCCCCTGTAGCAAAAATGAATTCCATCCACCTTGTTCTTGCCCTTGTTGCCTCACATAAATGGGAGGTCCATCAGATGGATGTTAAATCCGCCTTCTTGCATGGAGATTTGCAAGAAGAAATCTACATGGAACAACCTCCTGGCTATGTCCAGAATGACTCTAGACTTGTTTTTCACCTCAAGAAATATCTTTATGGTCTCAAGCAAGCTCCCCGAGCTTGGTATGCCAAAATCGATAGCTTTCTTATTGCCACGAGATTCTCTAGATGCCATTCTAATCCTAATGTCTATACCAAGAAAGTAGGAATCCATCTCATAATCCTTGTCCTTTATGTTGATGACCTTATCCTTACTGGTAGTGACTCAAAACTTTTAAACCATGTGAAAACTAGCCTTAAGAATAAATTTGAAATGCCAGACTTAGGCTTTTTGCACTATTTCCTTGGCCTCCAAGTTTTGCAAATCAATGAAGGAATTTTTCTTTCTCAGTCTCAGTATGCTTTTGACCTTCTTCGTCGCTTTCACATGGATGATTGTAAACCAACCCCTTCTCCCTTCCAGTCTGGAGTCCATCTTTCTGCCACCTGTACTTCTCCTGAAGTTGATGCCACCCTGTACCGTCAGTTAGTTGGTAGCCTCTTATACTTGACTCATACCCATCCTGATCTTTCCTTTGTTGTTGGTCTTGTTGCCCGATATATGCAAACACCCCATGAAAGCCATTAGAAATCATATAAAAGGATACTTCGCTATGTTCATGGAACAGTTCAGTTCGAAATAGATTACAGTTCAGGGGGGACTCTTTTATTGGTTGGTTTCACTGATTCAGATTGGGACAGCGACCCTAATGATCAGAAGTCTACTGCAGATTATGTTTTCAACCTTGGTTCAGGACCTGTCACTTGGGCCTGTAAGAAACAACAAGCTATTGCACTTTATTCAGCAGAAGAAGAGTACCAAGCAGCGGTAATTGCAAGTCAGGAATCCCTGAGGCTTCGACAGATCCTTTCAGAGTTTGTATTCCAGCACCAGCATTCGGCCAGCCTTTGGTGTGACAATTAGAGTGCCATCAAGCTCGCTAAAGACCCAGTTCAACATCAGTATACCAAACACATCGAGATACACATGCACTTCATTAGAAAGCTCATTCATGATCAAGTTATTGAAGTGCTCTTTTGCCCTACAAAAGATCAAGTTGCAGACATTTTCACAAAGTCTCTTACAGAAGAAAAGTTTTCCAAACTTCAATCTATGTTAGGAGTTCAGGAAGTTGTCATTAAGGGGGGATAGGCTCTAATTCCTCCTTCCTTCTCCCATTGTGTCACTATTGTATATCCTTCAATCCTATCCCATGTTCTTCTTAAGGGGGGATGTTAGGATATTTAGACACTTAGGAGTTAGTAAGATCTACTTGGTTTATTGTGTCGTTAGGTAAAAGTGTGTTTTCTAGTGTGTTTCTTTAGTATGCATTTGTAGTTAGGAAATCCGACGGTCACGATATGTTCCTGACATAGAGTGATATGATGGTTCATACTCTCCTCGATCTTAACGGCCATTGATCTGTGGATTAACACCCAATTGGTCCATGATCTCTATTTAAAGAGCATGGAGGGTCATTTGTTGATGATTGATTGTGAGAAACTCTCTTGTAAAATCTCTCTGTAATCTTTTTCTTTGCATTAATAAAATGCTCCAAGTGGTCGCATTGGATGGGGCCATGGATGTTTCCCCGTAGGGATTTTACCATGTGAAAACATCGATGTGTTGATCTTTGATATGGTTATGTGAGTGGTTATTGAAGGTGTTCATCCTCTGTTGGAATACCTGTGTTGTCGAACAAGTCCGCGAGCCCAAGAAAAATCACTTAATTTTTTTTCTAAGTATAGGTTCATCTTTGAGGCTATAGAAGTTGGGAGTGCATTTTGATGACACTCGAGAAGACTGTGAGTCCGCAAGTCTGTGAACCCGAGAAAAATCACCTAATTGTTTTTATAAGTATAGGTTCATCTTAGAGGCTATGAAATTTGGGCGTGCATTTTGATGACACCCGAGAAGACATGTGAGTCCACAAGTCTGAGATTCCGTGAACCCGTCACATAAAATAATTCTAAGTAAAATTCCATGTTTTAAATGAATAATAATCGTCTACTCAACAGTTCATTATATATGAACCGTCGATCTATCTAAAGCACCTAGATAAAATAAATATTGTCCATCTCACCGGGAAATTAAGTCAGATTTTTTGGATCAATATCTTCTCTAGAGTAAGGTAGGCCATTGGATTAGCTCATGGGTTCAATCCCAACCATTCATTGGTAACAGGTGACACGTGGGTCCACATCAGCAGGACCATGTCAACAATGGGTCCACATCAACCTAGGAGACGTCATCATGCCATATCACTCAAGGATTATTGCCTCCGTGGATGTTCAGCTTCTCCTACTGGAAATCATTTTCGAAGTTCCAAAGGTCGAAGTCACAAAATAACGCTAGTCGTTGATCTAAGATACTCCATAATCTCTCTTGACCATCTAATCGAGTACAATGGAAGGACAACGTAAGGAGTACTATCAACCGGCATCAATCGATCACCTACACTTTATGACCACTTCAATAGGTCAAAATATGGGAGTAAAAGAGTTTGAATCGATCGGAATCCTGAAGGTTGAAGTACCGGAGGACTTGGTTCCAACACTGGTCATGTGATAAGGAAAAGGATTTTATAAGGAGTGCAAAGGGCCTAGAAGTAAATAAGCTTGTGGGAATTTTCGATTGATGTCATGTGTAGAAGAGTAAGGGTAAGGCGCTAGGAGCAACACTTAAGTGGATAAGCCCATTCTTTTGAGCCCACATTCATTTGGAAAAGTGGGTTGAAGAAAGCGTCTTTGCAAAATTTGATTTATGTAACAGTTTAAAGGTTCTATAGAGTAATTCGACAAGATTGACAATAAACCATTCCATTGCTTCTATAGGATTGTTTTCACATGAAAGGATAAATTACTTACAAAGGAATTGAATTATTTTAAGTTAAATCAAACTATTAAATGATAATATTATTATTAAAATAAATGAGGAGGTGCAATGGTTCATTGTCAAAAGACATAATGGTTCAATCTTGTACCTATTGAAATACTATATAAACCAGAAATTATGGTGGAAAGAAACTGTCTTTGTGGTCTACATAAGAAGATCAAAGACATAAACATAGTCAATGAAAGAATGTTGAAGACACTCAAGAAGTGAGGGTGGAAGGGAGGAGCTAGGGAGGATTGTAGTCCTCTACATATTAAAGCCTGGACAACAGGGATTTGCAATTTCCTTTCAAGTTGGTGCTTGAAGAAAACATGGGGCCAGTGCCTCCTTTCAGGTTGGTGCTTGAAGAATACAGGGGGTCGAATCCTACTTTCAAGTTGGTTCTTAGAGAAGCAGGGAGTTGTAGGTTCCTTGAGTAGGTGCTCATAAAATAAGGGGATTTTTGTCTCCAAGAGTTGGTGCTCTAAAGAGGATTGGTGTCCTTCACAATCACAAATTATTCTCTATAAACTTTGTAATTCTTGTTAATTGTATTTAAATAATTGATTTTAAATAAAATTTCATTGTTGATCTATTGTGGTGATTAATAAAACAAGAAATTAATTACTAATTATTTAAAAAGGTAATACTGATTCACCCCTCGCCTCTCATTATTTCCAACAATTGGTATCAGAGAAGGTGCCTTTAGCATAGTCTAATAACTGGAATGTAGATTCTACATAATCCAATGGATCAAAAGCATGGAATGTCTTCCAACAAAGAACCTTTGTTCAAAGGGAATGATTATGAATTTTGGAGTGTGAGGATGAAAAGTTATCTAATGTCCCTGGTTTTAAATGTCTGGAAATCTGTAAAAGATGGGTACACTGCACCTGCTACTCTTCCCACAGACACAATGGAAAGAAGCTTTGCAATGATAGTGCAAGAGCATCCAATGTCATCCTAGGAGGATTATCCAATCCTATATTTGTGAAAGTAATGCATTGTAAATCAGCCAAATAATTATGGGACAAGCTTAAATATTTTTATGAAGGATATGGCAAGGTCAAACAAGACAAACTTCAAACACTCAAAGCACAGTTTGAAAATCTAAATATGAAGGAAGAAGAAAATATTGCAGAATATTTTCAAAGAGTAGACAAAATAGTCAACTCAATAGAGCATTGGGAGAAACAATAGAAGATGAAATTATTGTTCAAAAGTTATTGATATCATTGCCTATGAGATATGATGCCAAGATCTCTACCTTGGAGGATAGAGACAACTTTGAAAAACTCACTATGGATGAGCTCCATGGAATTCTCACAAAATATGAGATGAGAACAGGGCAAGACAAACCAGTAGAAGGAGAAAATGTGTTCAAAGAATAAAAAACAAAGAAGAAATAGGAGCATGTGTCTAATGAAGATTAGTTGGAAATATTTGATGAAGAAATATCTAACTTCATGAAGAAACTCAAGAAAGGAACTGGTATATACAAGGGAAAGTTTCCTCTAATATTCTTTAACTGTGGAAAGATTGGAATTTTTTCTAACAAATGTCCCTATCCCAAGAAAGAGCGTAGTTATGATGAATAAGCCTACAACCACAGAGACCATAAAAGGGATAAAGACCAATACAAGAAGAAATTTTATAAGAAAAAGAAAAACCTCTACTCCAAAGAGGACACTAGTTCTTTAGACATGAGTGAAGATGATGGAGAGATTATATTTATAGGAATGAAAAATATTGATGTTGATGATAATGAAGAAAATTTTGAAGATGAAGGAGAAGTAAACCTTGAAGAATAATTTATCAATGCACTTGAATAACTAAGGAAGTATAAAAAGAAGAATAAATCATTAAGAGAACAAATGTCAGAATATGAAGAAGCAAAAAAGTTAAGAGAAAGAGAAGTGTCAAAGACTATCAAAGAAACATGGAAAGTCATCAATGATTTGAAGAATCAACTCCATGAAGCCAAAAGAATTGAAGAATTCATTTTAAAACAACTCAATTATAGGGAACAAGACTGTGAAAAGCTAGAGGCTGAAATTGTCCTACTAAAAGGAGAAGTTGAAAAGCAAAAGAAGTAAACAAGATTTAAAAACATTTCAAAAATATTGAATGATATTCTTAATAATCAAAGGTCACCAAATGACAAGATAGGATTGGGATATACTCAAGATTCAACATGTCTGACACTAAGGACAAACAAAATGCCAATCAGTTATGCAAATGCTCTTAAAAGCTCCTTAAGAAGAGAAGATAACAAGGAAAAGATGAAGTCAATGAAGATTGTTTCAAATAAACAAAAATCATCACTCCCTACTAAAGAAAAACATGACAAGAAGAATACAATCACCAGAAGGAATTCCTCTAATAGATATCTATTTATTGGATACTACTACTCTTTCAATAATTTTGGACATAAGGTAGTACACTGTAAGATTTATGGACAATACAATCATAAAAATGTCCAAAGATATAAGAACAATAATTACAATGTAGAGAAGAGAAACTATAACTCATTCTCTCCTTTGCAAAACTTCAATATTGAATGCCAAACATGCAACAATTATGGTCATAAGGCCAATGAATGTAGATTGCCAAAGTATTCCATGAAGGCAAGTATCTCCAACATTAAGGAAAATTATAAGAAGATATGGAGAAGAAAATATAAAATACAAAGGAAGAAATCTGATGAAGATATTTCACCTGAAATTGATAAAATTAATAGTAGGAGAATGATGGGTGAAGTGTCTGATAAGGAATATGAAAATCATAGTTTTTCATATAAAGTGGATCAAGCTCAAGAAAAGAAAACTCCTAAAGAAAAATGTGACACAATTGCATAAATTGATAATGTCCTGCAAATAAATTATCCATTACCCAACAAATGGAAAATGCAAAAATAATATTCTTAAGAAGAAAATGAAGAAGTATCTTTTACAAAAAATAGTAATGATTATGAACTCTAAGACAAAGCTCCACCCACAAAATTGAGTGATGAAGAGATTTCAACTTTATTTTGATGGTCTACTAAATTCCTCCTCAACAGAAAATATAGAAAAAAGGAAACGAATGGATTGAAGGACTGACTGTAGTCTCAGTAGAAATATTTGATTAAGAAAATATCTATGACAAGGTAGCACTGAACCATATCACTAGTTGATACAAAAAAAATAAGGCCCTTTTGGATTACAAATGAGTGAATAAATTGACTAGTATCATGAAGAAATTAGGAATAGTCTGGAAGGTAATGATGATAATTATTGAGAAGTAATTGTACAATATTGGCACACTCTTGAAAGAAGATAAAGGGAAACATAAACTAAAGGATATCTAGTGCATCATTGAAGCAGTCTGGTTAGAAAAGGACTATATCCTAAGTATTATGGAAAATTGTGTCTTGAGTACTTGAGGCAACAATACAACAGTAGATGAAAGGTCCAGTTTCTATTGAAAAGTTTTGATTAGTAGTCAAAGGGGAAGAATTGTTGACATGGGGAGTTGCATAATACAAGAGGAAAGTTTCCTTCTATATTGATGTTCAACATGGAGATATAAACAATAAAATAAAATCCAAAAAAAACAACATAATCTCAATTTAAAATTCATCAGAAAAGAAGCACTTGTTCAGGGGGAGTATAACCTTAGGAGGAGAAAAGAAACAACCCCTTCTGTTATCGCTATCAAAGGAGGAGAGATAAAGAGAAAAACAAGTTAGCTCAAAGGACTCAAAATAATACAAAATACACATTCATGGGGGGAGAGAAGCAATAAGAGTCTCACTTTTTTCCATTGATGTCAAAGGGGGAGAAAAGAAGTAAAACAAATTCAATTCCCAAATTTGAAGATGAGATCAATGATAGGGGGAGAAAAGGTACAAACTCATTTTTTTTACAGATATGTTGCCCTCAATGACAAAGGGGGAGATTGTTGGCATTATTGATTGTGTATTGTTATTGATGGAAACATGAATCAAACATGGACAGTAATATGTTGATGAGGTTGATGACAAGGAAGGAACAGAGGAGTCCCTCATATTACCAGATCATGAATAAAATCTGTCAGATGGATCAATGCAGAGAAACTCAGGAGAGAAGGCACATTTGAGTGAAGCAAAAACATATTTATGCAATTGAGGAAATCTACGCAAAGGATTATGGATTAATCATGATCATTCATTTGATTTGCGAAAACCCACATAATGTTTGATCAAGAATATGAGTTGACAATCAAAGAGATTGATGTTGTATCATCAGATCAAAATAAGAGAATGACCGGGCAGTAAAGAATGAAGAACAATGTGGATCATTGGATCAAAAATAGAGCACGATCGAACCGTAAAGAATGAAGAAATGATATTGATCATTGGATCAAAATGAAATCATGATCAGATGACTCAAATCTCTTTTTGTGAGTCCACCGAGAAACAAAAAAAATGGCTAAGTATCATATTCTATCGATATCACTTAAACTTTCTAAGTATGGTTCATTATGGAGGTAGCAAAAGTTGGGCGTGCTTTTTGATGATATATGAGAAGCAATATGAGTCTACAAGTCCAATATTCTGCGAACCCGAGAAAAATCACTTAATTTTTTTTCTAAGTATGCGTTCATCTTGAAGGCTGCGGAAGTTGGGCATGCATTTTGATCACACCCGAGAAGACATTTGAGTCCGCAAGTCCGAGAGTCTACAAGCCTGAGAAAAATCACTTAAATTTTTTTCTAAGTATAGGTTCATCTTGGAGGTTATGGAAGTTGGGACTGCATTTTGATGACACCTGAGAAGACATGTGATTCCACAAGTCCGAGAGTCCGCAAACCCGAGAAAGATTACTTAATTTTTTTTCTAAGTATAGGTTCATCTTTGAGGTTGCAAAAGTTGGGCGTGCATTTTAATGACACTTGAGAAGACATGTGAGTCCACAAGTCCGAGAGTCAAAGAATCTGTCACATAAAATAATTCTAAGTAAAATTCCATGTTTTAAATGAATAAGAATTGTCCACTCAATAGTTGATTATATCTAAACCATTGATTTGTCTAAAGTGCCTAGATTAAATAAGGACCATCCATCTCACCAGGTGATTAATTCAGGGCCTTTGGATCATTATCTTATCGGGATTAAGGTAGGCCATGTTATCACTCTATATATTTTGTCTGGATGATAGACAAATGACAGAGGTAACTATTTCAACCAAATTTAGAGTTGAGGCACTAGCCTACTCAACTCAGAGAGGGCTCTCTTGTGTCACTTGATATTTCTTTAGAAATTGGTGGCTAGATTTGGTTTGTTTTGGAGATTTTTAATAACGTTGTTGGCAACGAAGGGGAGGAACACACAGGTCTATGGAGTCACAATTCTTAAAGTGAATAAAAATAATGATTGGCCGGTAGAACTCTCCAAAGGATAAAGGCTAAATGAGGCAATGAATCTGAGTTATAACTTGAATTTAATTAGAGTGGTAAGAGGAAAGAGAAACAAATAACTGCACCAGAGCATTACGAAAATGAATTTTGAATTATCTAAGAAGACAATCACATAGTTTAAATTGCTTAAGCCAAGAGCATCATAAGATAAATTCTAGGCCTCTAACTCTCCAATTTAAACAGAAAAAAATGCGAATGGAAGTAAAGATCACATTAAATACATACAATGAAGGAGGACAAATCTCATATCACCACCATTAGAATCTTTTCATAGAGATTTCAAAAGCTTCTGCATATATATTCAATTCAGCTTCAGAAAATTACAATAGAATTCACAACAACTGAAAGGTGCCCTTGCACTTATGCCAACATTAATACAGTCAGAATCTCTAATACCGATACAATTCGAGTTCCTTCAGTGTGCAACCAGTTACAATAACTGAAATGAAACGTTTCAGCTTCTATAATGATTACAAATGACAGTTTTCAGAAAAAATGTTCCATGATCCCTGCAGATTCCTTTGACGCTCCAGCTTCTTCCTCTGCCACGTTCTCCTTGAAATGTCACTCATACTCTTCAAATATAATTGCATTTATCCATATTCTCATTAAACATTTGGGAATAATATATTTGAAATAAAAATAATTCCCAAATATTTCCTATCGTGTAGAATTAAATTTCCATAATTTAATTCATGCTCATGGTTCTTTAAAACCATGTCTTGTTTTTCCCAATTCACCATTTCACTTGTAAAAAACATTTATTGTTACTATTTCCCTGTGAAAAAAAATTACTGTGTAATGTTTTTCCAATTTACCATTTCACTGTAGAAAAACATTTACAATGTGTTTTTTCCAGTTTACCATCTTTGGTAAAATACCTTTTATCTTCTTCTTTTACTTCTGTAAATCTTTGGATAAAGAATTATCCAAGTCTTTGTTCACGTGCATCTTCCCATTTAAATCTTTTGCATGGAAATAAACATTAATTTCTTTAATTTGTAAAACTTAAATCTTACCTCCGTAAAACCTTTTCACCGTGAGGAAGAATTTCGTTTATTAGAATTTTCATATTTGTTGTTGAAATGCACTCCTGGAAAAATGTTGAACATTAAACATATGATAAATGGTGCATTTATTACATTGGGCTTGGGTTGGAGTGGTTTAATCCAAACTGCTTTTAACTCTGATGTGCTCCATGTAAAAACACGTGTCCATGAAAGAAACCATGGTAGTTTTCCTTGGCCCGCCTTCACATAATTAACCTCCTCGCTACTTCAATCCCCAATATGATTACTCACCGTTGATCTATGGCATCTGAGATCTGTGGTTGGTCGAGTCCCATCACCCCCGTGTCTCTGCTATATTTGTCCATATGTCACCATATGTGACCTTATTCTCCAAACTTTCACGCTTCCATAGTGATGTAGCTCTTTGCTAAATTTTCGAGACTCGGATCCTGACTTAAAATCGTTATGGTGATAACAGGGCATTGGATTAGCTCATGGGTGCAATCCAAATCATTCATTGGTAAAAGGTGACACATGGATCCACATCAGTAGGACCCTGTCAACAATAGGTGACTTTTGGCACACATACCGTGGGTCTGTGTCAACCAAGGATATGTCAGCATGCTACATCACTCTGGGATTAGTGCCTCCAGGGATTTCCATTTTCTCCTACCAGAAAAAATTCTTGAAGCACTAAAGGCCAAAGTCACAAAATAATGTTGGTCATTGATCTAAGATCCTCTGGAATATTTCTCAACCATCCGATTGATTACAGTGGAAAGACAATGTAAGGAGTACTATCAACTAGTAGCAACCGACCGCCTACACTTTATGACCACTTCAACAGGTCAAAATCTAAGAGTTAAAGAGTTTTAATCGACCAGAATCCTAAAGGTCGAAGTACCATAGGACTTGGTTACAACATTGGTCACGTGATAAGGTAAATGAGTTGATAAGGAGCACAAAGGGCCTAGAAGTAAATAATCTTGTGGACATTTTTTGATTGAGGTCCTGTGTAGAAGAATAAGGGAAAGGCACTAGGAGAAAAACTTAAGTGGATAAGCCCATGGTTTTGAGCCCGCGGTCATTTGGAAAAGTGGATTGAAGAAAGCACCTTTGCAGAATTCAATTTTTGTAACAATTTAAAGGGTTTGTAGAGTAATTCGACAAGCTTGACACCAAACCATTCCATTACTGCTACAGGATTGTTTTCACATGAAAGGATAAATTACTTACAAAGGAATTGAATTTTTTAAAGTTAAATCAAACTATTAAATGACAACATTATTATTAAAATTAAATGAAGAGGTGCAATGGTTCATTGTCAAAAGACACAATGGTTCAATCTTATACCTATTGAAATATTATATAAACCATAAATTGTGGTGGAAAGAAAGTGTCTTTGTGGTCTACATCAAAAGATAAAAAACAGAAATAGAGTCCATGAAATAATGTTGAAGACACTCAAGAAGTGAGGGTGGAAGGGAGGATCTAGGGAGGATTGTATTCCTCTACAGATTCAAGCATGAATAATAGGGAGTTGCAACTTTATTTCAACTTGTTGGTGCTTGAATAAAACAGGGGGGCGATGCCTCCTTTAAAGTTGGTTCTTGAAGAATACAGGGGGTTGAAGCCTCCTTTCAAGTTGGTGCTTGAAGAAAACAGGGGGTCGATGCCTCCTTTAAAGTTGGTTCTTGAAGAATACAGGGGGTTGAAGCCTCCTTTCAAGTTGGTGCTTGGAGAAGCAGGGAGTTGTAGCTTCCTTGAGTTGGTGCTCCAAAGAGGATTGGTGTCCTTCATAATCACAGATTATTCTTTATAAACTTTGTAATTCTTGTTAATTATATTTATATAATTGATTTTAACTGCAATTCCATTGTTGATCTATTGTGGTGATTAATAAAATAACAAAGTAATTACTAATTGTTTAAAAATGTAATATTGATTCACACCTCCCCTCTCAGTATTTCCAACACAAGTATTTGACATCCTTCCTGATTTCATCAACATAGAATTGAAAAAGGGTTTGAATCTTAACCCGATCCTCCTCCACAAAGTCTAGAAAAAATATGGTTGACTTACTAACATTAATTAACATCCCCATAGAATCAAAAAACAAATTTAGTATTTCCTTTAAATTACATCCTTCCAAGGCTTCACGTATATAGACGATTAAAATATTGTCAACAAATAAAAAGTGTGTTAAACTCTCATTCCTTCCCACTCAAATATCCCTCGCCAAACTCTTCCTTATTTCATCCCCCAATGCATGGCTGAGTCCAACAACAATGAGAAAGAAAAGATACAATGCCAACAAGTAACCTTGATGGAGACCCCCACAAGATTTGAAGAAAGGATATCCCACACCATTTATAAGGACAACAAAGGATACTTTAGGGACAAAATCCATTACCCATTTCACCATAGACAACCCAGAGTCAATTTGCAAGAGAAATAACTGGAGATACAACCAAGAGACTTGATCGTAAGATTTAGAGAGATTGATATTTAAAACCAATACTGCTTGATTTTGGGTTTTGATGGTGTGCAATCCCTCTTGAGATGACCCAATGGATTCATGGATAAGCCTACCTTTGAGAAATCCAAATCACTTAGGGATTATTGCAATCGAGAGAATTTTTTTATCTTGAATGTTATTATCTTAGAAATTATTTTATAAATACTATTGCAAAGCGCTATGTGACAAAAATCATCAAATAAGGAAGGTTGATCCAATTTTGGAATGAAAACAATAAATGTAGAATTAATTAAGCTAGGAAACAATTTACATGTGTTCCTTACTTCCTCCACCACCTAGAGAAAATCATCTCCAATTATATTAAATAAATACTCATAAAACTCTATTGTCCAATTGTCGGGCCTAGGAATTTTGTCCTTTTTGAAAGATTATATTATCGCTTGTATCTCCTCTTTATTGAATTCATGGAATAATTCCCTATCATCCTCCTCTTCTGTCAGCCTTGGAAAGAGAGAAAACATCCAAAGCATCTCGCCCATCTTGACCTGTTCATTTTCCTTAAATAATGTCTAGAAATGCTCAACCCCTAAAGTAGCTATATCCTTGAAGCCTTGAACTGAATTTCTAGTGGCATCCCTCAGCTCCCAAATATTTTTGTAATTTCTTCGAAAATTTGCATATTTTTTAAAAAACTTCTTGTTTTGATCGCATGCGGGAAGCCATAAGGCCCGAATTTTTAACTTCTGAGATTTTTCCTTTTCAAGTAGAATACAATTTATTCATGCTTCAAACACGTGACATTGCTCCTGATCCAAGGAGACAACATACCAACCCTTATTTGACTATACAATGGCTCTAATTGTTCCTCAATATTTATAAGCTCATGGTCAAGAGCCTATCGATGGATACCAACCCAATTTGAAATAACCACTTTCAACTACTTAAGGGCTAAGGTGAATTGGATACTAGCAGAGTCAACATTGTCGTCGTATAAGTGTGCCAAGTGATCATGTACTAAGTTCCTAAACTCCTCATCTTCGGCCTATGAAGGATTATACTTGAAGGGAATGTTTGGTTTGTCCGAGGATGATGCCAACTCTAACATGATAGGGAAATGGTTCGAAAATGTTACCTTTCCAACCCAAGTACGATATACCCCAACGTCCTATAAGAGTGAATAATGAACAAAAAAGCGATCTAGCCACTTACAAATCCCTCTAGCCCTGAGCCTATTATTGCTCCATGTCAGGCCAAGCATAATTGGCTCGAAATCAATCATACATGTATCCTCAATATGGTGCAAGAAAAAGTTTGATAGATTATCCTCACATGCATTTACTCCTTATAATGCTTCTCTAATTAAAATAAATTTCAAGTCACCACCACAAACCAGGTTCCCTTCTTGAAATATGATGAGACAAAATAAGCGATTTTATTAGGGTTCTCAATCCCCATAGGGCCCATATATATTGAAAAAAATATTATCCTGATTCAATTCTTTGCAGTGTAATTATGTGATTAGCCCTAAGAAAATGGAATAACAATTGATAAGAATAAAATTTTAAGAAAACACCATAAGCAACCCCCTGAATTTCCCACCACATCCAAACCCAAAAACTGTCATCACAACTCCAAAACAATCTCATCATAAATCCACGTTGTCTCTTGAATGAATACGATATCCAATCGATCGACTAAAATGAGCCTCTTTAGGGAGAGATTATTATCTCTCCCTACTAGGTCCCTTATGTTGATTGACAAAACTTTCATGGGAAACCTTTTTTCAAGGCTAGTCCCATTCTAAGGACCCATGAAATTAATTGTTGCCGCCCCTAGGAAACTTCATGACTAACCTTCTCTTTCACATCTTTGAGGGTCGACTTATGGTATGCCTTTGTATGTCGAGAATCACTTAATGCATCATAACCTGAACCCCCTGGAATAGATGAACTAAAAGCATAAAACCTAGGTTGGACTAGGTAAGGATATTGACTTCAGGAGTTTGAGAGGGACCCCATCGAAGAGATTCCATGCCTCTCCTCTGGAAGGGAAGAGAAAGTAGGATCATCTTTTGATTAATCTACAAGGAAGGGGGAAATATCCCAATGATCATGGTTACAAGGAGTCAAAATACTCCCCAAAGAGACACACGCTACCATCCCATCCCCCAACCTATTCCTATCATCTATTTTCATATCTGAGACAAAAAAATGTAAAGCGGAGGAATGTTCGAGAATATTACTTGATTTTGGAAGTAAGTCTACACTTTTTGACCAGGCAGCTTCGATCTTACTCCATTGAGAAGTCGAGAGTTCCAATTCATCACCAAGTACTTATCATGGCACCCAATTCACTAATACATGCTACCTTTCTTTCTACAAATGGTAAGAAATATCTCCCACCATGAGGTATTACTACATGTTCGAAGAGAAGGTATCTACCCCTGCTACGTGATTACATTCATTCCATCTAGACCTTCAATTAGGCATAGTCTAAGGGAGGAACTTATGCACCTAAACTAGAGTGTCCTCCTCTGGTTTGGCCCCTGATGTCATGGTTACATCCCCATGAATTTTTTTAACGAATTTGAGTTCACAGTCTGCCAACACATGACCAATATTATGGCACCGAGAATAGCAAAAAAGGATATTGAAATAATCCAATATTTGGGTGTATGTTTTTTCACCCATCACTAATTCCAATTATTCATAGATCCCTTGACAAGGGTCCAAATCCACAAGAATATGAGCCAACTATATAAATTTACTAAGTTTATAACTATTATTTGATGCTATGAAACTCCCAAGGGAGTCCCCAATTTCCTTCAGGCCCAAGTCGGTATAATATTCAAGAGGCAGATCTGATAATTTAATCCAAGTGGGATACTAGCCAAGGAATCCTTTAGCACATCAAACATAGGATGCCATGGTTTGGCACAAAAAATCTGGTGGTTCCAATACCATCTCCTCTACCAGATAAACTTTACGTCTTCCTTTGATTCCAGAATAATCCCAATCCATCCCTGAGACAACATATGGAAAATTAGAGTATACCTTGCATTACCTTATACCCTGCATCACCTTATACCCTCGAATCATTATACCTTATACCCTCTAATCCTTATGTCATCACTGTGAGTCACACTTAGACTGTTGTAAGTGTAAACCCAATACCCATCAAAATATAAACAAATTGAATGGTTTGAGTAGGTGGATCAACAATACTGGGAAAGAAAGGGAGAGGGAAACAAATTGTCATCATAAGCATTACATTGGGTAAGGAGTCACAACATCCTACAAATCAAAGGAAATCAAACTGTATATCAGACAAAAGGGATATATAATAATGAGTATAAGCATGGTGAATATTACAAAATAAAGAACATCCATTGTACAGAGATCCTTTATGCAAACAGATAAAGATTGCTTAAACAATAAAAATGATTTAATGGGAAAGCTGCATCAGATCATCTTTTGTTCATGAATCCGTCAATCAATGGCAGCTATGATCCTCAAAACATGAAATATGTTCAATTAAGAAGATAACAAAGAAGTTGGAAAACAAGGAAGACAATCTGATAACAACTCTCATGAATCTTTAATGGCAGAAAATGTCATTACAAGTAGGCCCTCGGGCTTACAAATGAGCAACTAAAATTGCTCCTCCAACTCTCTCCTCTCTTGGATCATGAATCCAACCCTTTCCTTATCAAAATCAATTTCATTTATAGTCAATCATCTCTATATACCCTAAGGAGGTCGAAACCAAAGATATACATAGGATCCTCCTTCATTTAGGAGTCTTGTTACAAAAGATTCCAACAAAAGCCTAACAAATTCCTATTTTTGGGGGATTTTGTCTATGATGATAAATTCATTTTGAAACAGGTCATCCTGATTGATCTGGAGATGGAACACATGTCTCTCATATCCAACAAACTCCTAGGAGACCATTCAAACCTTCCTTGATAGGTGGCAACCTCCAAACAAGTCGAATATCCAACAACTATGCAAAACAAAGAGTTTGCAACGCCATTGTGCAGCACACTGGTGTTTTAATTATATATATCGAATTACAAACTAGGTCAGACTGAAATTTGGATGGAAAATCAATGACATAATCATTATCCTCCAAAAAAAAATTCAAAAAAACCCACATCATCATTTTGGATTTATGATCAAATCTATAAAAGTAGCTGCTATAGGAAATGAGGTTGCAACGAAGTTCGCAGCACCTATCACAAGTGCGCAGCACCAGTTCGCAGTGCCAAAAGGAAAAAAACATCCAAAACCACTTTCTCGAGCTTCAAACATGATGAAAACCCTCATGGAGTACCTGATGGTCCTAATGATGTTGTGGATGTTGATAAGTATGAACATGAGTGCATGCAACCTATCCAAGATACAACGCTCATCCTTAACTAGTTTGCAGTGCCAGCTCAAATATAGCTTGCACACTTCAAGGAGGATGTTAGTTGATGGTATGACATAATCCTTAGAGAAATGGTTAAATGTAGGCTCTGAAAACAATAAATCTTCCTTTACACGATAAATCTTATGTGTTAACATCTGGCTCCACAGGGGGTGGCATGCTCCCTATGAGCTCCAAAGAACATGCAGTTCCAGTGCCTTATACATTCCATCTTTGTTCACAAAACCTGTATGCCTGAGAGCACCTCCACTCCTTATTGAAAACTGAAAAATACTCACTGCAAATCAAATTCTTGCATATCAAGCTTATTTATATGCATCCTTACATTAATCTATCTAGCTGAGCTTCTTTGCTTAATTGAAGTCATACTTCCAATGCAACCAAGTGACTATCGAACTGATGAAAATAACTCCTTCCATGCAACTGTTCGAAAGCATTTTCAAGTGATATGAAGCTTGCAACAAGAGGTTAGTAAGCAATAGATACTTACAACTATGATCTGAAATCATACCAACAATTGGATCATTAGAAACCTTTGAAAAATATAACTCTATGTAAAAATTCACAATATCATGAAACTTATGAAAAGACATTTCTAGTTGGTTAGGAAAACCATCTTGCTCCTCTATGAAGGTTGGTTCATCAATAAAATTATGGCCCTCATATACTTCATAGCTACTCATATGTTTTTTGATGTCTTTTGCAAGTGCAGGTAGAGAAATGATAGACATTTCCTCACTGATCCTTGGATTTTTCTACTCATCAATAGGTGATAAAGAGAATTCCAATTGTTGTTGCAATTCTTCCTTATCTTCTCCATTATCATATGCTGGTTGGTTGCTAATAAGATCTGTATGTTCTTTAGTAAATATCTACTCTTTATCATTTGAATACTCAAAGGAAACAATTTTATTTTCATGACAACTTAAAACAGTAAATACATTTGATACAATGTCAAAAGTATCTACATCCTGGCTATCACTTTGATGATCATCATCCTCTTGATCATAATGAAAAGTGTCTTCTACTGCAACATACTATTTATGACTATTTGATCATTTACTCAGCAAATCAAATTCATAAAAACATTCTTGATAAAGGAAATCAACTGCAAATTTCTCTTTGGAAAACAAATGAAATGCAACATGAAAATGTCTTAGTGAAGTAATACAAGCAACTGGGAGTGATCTACACCAATCATGAGTTGCTCCATCTAAAGAGTATGTAAAAAATTTGATGAAGACATCTTCATGTATAACTTTCAGCTTAAGTATGCACTTGTGAAAATCTAGTAAGAACTCAGCTGACATTTCCCAATTTTCCCCTCTAAACCTAGGAAGGAAGCCTTCCCATTCACTTCTATCAGGCACGGGGTTTGGAAAACCAGATATATTTGAGAAATCACAAAATGCATACCTCTGAGAAATAATCTTTTCCATTTCAAAATAATCGAGTCTCCAATAGATAAATGAATAGTGGAGTCGCCATGGTGAAATATAAGCAGGCTAAAAGTGTCTAGCTTCATTTCACCATCCAAAGCTAGATCTAATCATCATAGTTCACCCACGGAAGGTGTCCTCATGTCGTCCCCGACAACGACGCCAAAAATGTTGGCACTAAGAGTCACACTTAGACTGTTGTAAGTGTAATCCCAGTACCCATCAAAATATAAACAGATTGAATGGTTTGAGTAGGTGGATCAACAAGACTGGGAAAAAAAGGGAGAGGGAAAAAAACTGTCAGCAGAAGCATTCCATTGGGAAAGGAGTCACAACATCCTACATATAAAAGGAAATCAAATTGTATATCAGAAAAAAGGGATATATAATAATGTGTAGAAACATGGTGAATATTACAAAAGGAAGAACATCCATTGTATATAGATCCTTTCTGCAAACAGATAAATATTGCTTAAGCAGTAAACAATGATTTAATGGGAAAGCTACAACAGATCCTCTAGTGTTTATGAATCCATCAATCAATAGCAGTTATGATCCTCAAAACCTGCAATATGTTCAAGCAAGAAGATAACAAAGAAGTTGGAAAAAAAAGAATACAATATGATAACAACTCTCATGAATCTTTAATGGAAGAAAATTTTATTACAAGAAGGCCCTTGGGCTTACAAATGAGCAACTAAAACTGCTCCTCCAGCTCTCTCCTCTCTTAGCTCATGAATCCAACCCTTTCATTATGAAAATCCATTTCATTTATAGTCAATGATCTCTATCTACTCTAAGGAGGTCAAAACCAAGGAGATACATAGGATCCTCCTTCATTTAGGAGTCTTGTTACAAAAGATTCCAACAAAATCTTAACAAATTTCTATTTTTGGGGGATTTTTTCTATGATGATAAATTCCTTTTGAAATAGGTCATCCTGATTGATCTGGAGATGGAACACATTTCCCTCATTTCCAACAAAATACTAGGATACGATTCTAACCTTCCTTGATAGGTGGCAACCTCCAAACAAGGTGAATATCCAACAACTATGCAAAACAAAGAGTTTGCAGTGCTAGTTTGCAGTGCATTGGTGTTTTAATTATATCTTTTGAATTACAAACTAGGCCAAACTAAAATTTGGACAACAAACCAATGACATAATCATTATCCTCCACAAACAATTTCATAAAAAACCACATCGCCGTTTTGGATTTATGATCAAATCTGTAAAAGCAGCTGCTATAGGAAATGAGTTCAAAGGGAAGTTCGCAGTGCCTGTCACTAGTGCACAATGCTAGTTCGCATCGCCAAAAGGAAAAAAACTTCCAAAACCACTTTATCGAGATTTAGATAGGATGAAAACCCTCATGGAGTACCTGATGGTCCTAAGGTTGTTGTGGATGTTGATAAGTCTGAACGTGAGTGCCTGCAGCCTATCCAAGCTACAACACTCATCCTTAACTAGTTTGTAGCGCCAACTCAAATATAGCTTGCACACTTCGAGGAGGTTGTTAGTTGATGGTATGACATAATCCTTGGAGAAATGGTTAAATGTAGGCTATGAAAACCATAAATCCTCTTTTACTCTATCAATCTTATGTGTTAACACCTTATACGCTTCATCAACTTATACCCCCGAATCCTACAGTAGGATTTCCATATCAGCATCACTAATGTTTCCACATACCTTTCTGATTTATGCTCATACATTTATATGAATGTATATATAATTATCATGTATCTCCAAATGTTATTAACATAGTGATGAATATATATAGATTACTTTGTATAATATTGTTAGAGTAATACAATTTGTTTTAATTTTTTTAATTTATAAACAAAATTATTGATATCCACTTGAAGTCTTGACATGTCAATCATAAATTAAACTAGATGTAAGTCACATCCGTGTATTTGGCAATATAGCATGCACTCACATTCCTGATAAGAAAAGGAAAGCATTACAACCTAAAAGTGAGAAGTGTATATTTGTTGGTTATTATGAAGATGTCAAAGGTTATAGACTTCTTCAACCACATTGTAATGAAATTATTATTAGAAGAGATGTTAAATTTGATGAAACTCTCTTGGCCTATGAGCCTAATTCGACAATTGTGCCTTCTTCGGCCAGCGAGCCATCTTTAACAGTTGTGTTCTCTTATGTTCCTATTATGGTTTCTTCTTCAGATGATGACAGTGAGGATGACAATCCACCTTCGATTGCTCACCTTTCTCCAGATGAGTCCTTTGAACCCGAATCAATACAACTCCATTGCTTCCTAGATGCGTCTGTTCAACATGAGAAGAAGCGGGTGATCTTGTCGATGATCCTTCAGATCAACGTCAGACATGGTCACAGTTCTAGCAAGCCTCTTCTCTTTTGGATCAAGTTTCAGAGACTCATGATCCAAAGACATTTGCAGAAGCTTCAGGTCATCCAGATTGGGATACAATGATGAATGAAGAGTATCGTTCTTTAAAGGAAAACGATACTTGGGATATTGTACCTCTTCCAAAAGGAAGAAAACTTTTCAGATGTAAATGGGTCTACAAAACTAAGTATGCAATAGATGGAAGTGTTGAAAGACACAAGGCTCGATTAGTTGCCAAAGGATTTTCCCAAGTTGAAGGAATTGACTATAATGAAAGATTTTCCCCTGTAGCCAAAATGAATTACATCCACCTTGTTCTTGCCCTTGCTGCCTCACATAAATGGGAGGTTCATCAGATGGATGTTAAATCTGCCTTCTTGCAAAGAGATTTGCAAGAACAAATCTACATGGAATGACCTCCTGGCTATGTCCATAATGACTCTAGCCTTGTTTGTCGCCTTAAGAAATCTCTTTATGGTCTTAAGCAAGCTCCTCAAGATTGGTATGCCAAAATGGACAACTTTCTTATTGACACCAGATTCTCTAGATTCCATTATCATCCTAATGTCTATACCAAGAAAGTAGGAAGCCATCTCATAATCCTTTTGTTTTATGTTGATGACATTATCCTTACTAGTAGTGACTCAAAACTTTTAAACATTGTGAAAACTATCCTTAAGAAGAAATTTGAAATGACGGACTTAGGCATTTTGCACTATTTTTTGGACTCCAAGTTTTGCAAACCAATGAAGGAATATTTCTTTCCCAGTCTAAGTATGCTTGTGACCTTTTTCATCATTTTCACATGGACGATTGTAAACCATCCCCTTCTCCCTTCCAATCTGGAGTCAAGATTATTGCCACCTGTACTTCTCCCGAAGTTGATGCCACCCTGTACAATCAGTTAGTTGGTAGCCTCTTATACTTGACTCATACTTGTCCTGATCTTTCCTTTGGTGTTGGTCTTGTTACCCGGTATATGCAAACACCCCATGAAAGCCATTGGGAAACAAATAAAAGGATACTTTGATATGTCCATGGTACAGTTCAGTTCGAGATACATTATAGTTTAGGAGGGACTCGTTTATTGGTTGGTTTCACTGATTCAGATTGGGTCGGCAACCCTAATGATCGAAAGTCTATTGTAGGTTATATTTTCAGCCTTGGTTCAAGACCTTTCACTTGGGCCTGTAAGAAACAATGGGCTATTGCACTTTCTTTAGCAGAAGAAGAGTACCGAGAAAAAATAAATGCAAGTCAGGAAGCCTTATGGCTTCGACATATTTTTTTCAGAGTTTGGATTCCAACAACAAAATCTGACCAGCCTTTCGTGTGACAAAAAGAGTGCCATCAAGCTCGCCAAAGAACCAGTTCAACATTAGCACAACAAACACATCGATCTACAAATGCACTTCATCAAAAATCTCATTCATGATCAAGTTATTGAAGTGATCTTTTTCCCTACAAAAGATCAAGTTGTAGACATTTTCACAAAGTCTCTTACATAAGCAACGTTTTCCAAACTTTGATCTATGTTAGGAGTTTAGGAAGTTGTCATTAAGGGGGGATAGGCTCTAATTCCTCCTTCCTTCTCCTATTGTGTCACTATTGTAAATCCTTCAATCCTATCCCAAGTTGTTCTTAAGGGGGGATGTTAGGATATTTAGAGACTTAGAATTTAGTTAAGATCTACTTGGTCTAATGTCGTTAGGTAAAAGTGTGTTTCTTTAGTATGCATTAGTACCCATTTGCAGTTAAGAAATCCGACGGTCATGGTATGTTCCCGACATAGAATGATCCGATCTCCTTGATCTTAATGGCCTTTGATCTGTGGCTTAACACCCGATTGGTCCATGATCTCTATTTAAAGAGCATGGAGGGTCATTTGTCAAAGATCGATTGTGACAAAATCTCTTGTAAAATCTCTTTGTAATCTTTTTCTTTTGCATTAATAAATTGCTCCAAGTGGCCGTGTTGGTTGGGGTCGTGGATGTTTCCCTGTAGGGGTTTTACCACGTCAAAACATTGGTGTGTTGATCTTGATCTGGTTGTGTGAGTGGCTACTAAAGGTGTACGTCATGTGTTGGAATACTTGTGTTGTCGAACATATGTATATCTAAAGGATAGACTTATTGATGTAGTGGTTCTGATGTGCTAAGTTTAATCCTATCCAAAAAAGCATTACTAACCTCTTCATAAATTAGGTTTTTGGTCAAGATGAAGTGATAAGTACATGATTGAGAATGTAGAATAAATGTCTTAGATTTTTTGTCAAGATGAAGAGATAAGTATATGATTGAGAATGTGGAATAAATGTCTTTCTCCATCCTAGAAAAAGTTAAGATGAAGTGATAAGTATATGATTGAGAATGTGGAATAAATGTCTTTCTCCATCCTAGAAAAAGTTAAAATTGATTGTTTATATAATTACATATTTTTCAAAAAGTAATGTTGAATAACAATGAAATGAAAGTTATTGTTGAACACAAACCTATTTATATTTATATTGGTATAGACAATTTACTTATATTTATGATTTTGGTTGTTAGTATTTTTTTTTTTTAAGTAAAAAGGGAGGATCCTATTGAATTAAAAGTGAAGTCTTACAATAACGCTTGGAATGCCAACTATCCCACCTAAAAAACAGAAACCGGGACAGTTGGCTTCCTATGCAACTTGTTTCACAAACTGGTCGGCCATCTGTCCTACCCGAAGGAAACCAGGACGTATGGCAGCCATTAGTCTGAAAATGTTTCCTAAGCTTACTACTGACAACATGTTGAAAGTTTAACAGAGCTAGAGCCCTAGTTCTAAACAAAACAAAACCTTTGACCAGAAACATTCACAGTAGCAATTACTCGGTGGTTCCATCATCTACTTCATTCCTTCCCGCTCTGGTTGGGAGCACAAAGGGTTGTGCACACGTTGGGCACCGTCATCCTGGTGACGTGTTAGAATAGGCATCATACAGCATGTCAAGGCACTGGTTGATTTGGAGGGCACGTTGGATTTGGTCTTCCACCAGGCTTCTCGTTCCAAATATCAGCTCCAAGTGTTTCGGATGGAGGAATGGAGGCTGGACATGCCATACTTCTTGCATGAAAGAGAGGGCACATGGCTCTGGTACCCTGCCACCCTCCCTTACCCGACTCCCCTCTGTTTCTCCAGTCGCGTGTCTGTCTTGTTGTCCTCGTTGAGCTTCCTGGTGGTCCGCTTCCCTTGAGAATTCACCTGCTGCTGAAGTCGTCGTCGCTTCCACACCATCCAATATTTCTTCTTCGACATAGCAAGTGGTGGGTTCCTTTGCTAGGTCGCCTTCCTTGTGACTGTGCGGTGTCTCTGCGGCCCATGGCTTAGCTTCGTCCGTAAAGTAGGTTGGAAAATTCCAATTATTAGGAACAGTGAAGAGGAGATGTTCTGGAGGAACCTGGATGGGTTCTTCTGGAGCAATCTCCTCCACATGGGCCATGGGAGGTGTCCTAGGATTTCTGGTCTTACGGACTCTCTGCATTCGAGCTATGGACAACGCCCTCTCAAATTTCTACTATATCTTCCTGCGAGCATCAAATGCATACCATGTTGCACCTCTGCGAGGCTGACCTCTTGCTCTCAGCATGTGGATGATCAGAACTATAACCAACACGTCAACTTGGTGGCTAGCTCTACACCAGCGCTCAGAAATTTCAGACTTCGGCTGATCGAATTCAAAATGCATTGTATCCCATCCAGAACCCCTAATAAGAATGAGGGTGATTGTGACAGAATTAGCCATTAAGGCTATCCCCCTAGTGCCCTATGCATCTGTCCTCTTCATGCACATGAGAGGCCTATTCCCATGGGCTTGGTTGCTCGGGCTTGATCCGATCTTAATGGTGAGGAGGTGAGTGTCGATGGCATGTATTTAAGGCTCTGCCAAGCTCTCTACCGTGTGGCCAATCTACTCGACATGGCACCCCATCCAGGTTGGTTGTTAGTATTTTTAAAATTATATTAGTATACATTTATATTTATTTATAGGTAGATAATTTTTTAAATCCAATCTTATTAATTTAAAATTTTGACATGTAGTTAGACACATCGAAAAAACGTTTACATCCATAACATTGATGTTACATCATGTATCTATATCCCGCATCAAAAAATAGAAGGTAAACACTTTTTATGTTATGGCGCATCATCCCCTTACCATTAAAATCTAAACTATAAAGGTAACAAAATATGGAAGAAAATCTAATCTATAAAGGTAACAAAATATGGAAGATAACCGTGTATGGAAAAATTCTCCACCATGCAAAACTCTTCTATCATCCCCTTACCATTAAAATCTAAACTATAAAGTTAACAAAATATGGAAGAAAATCTAACCTCTAAAGGTAACAAAATATTGAAGATATCCTTGTAGGGAAAGATTCTCCACCATGCAAAACTCTTAATAAATAATAAATAATGGCTATCACCAAAATTATTTTCAACCCATTTAATAAAAGTTTTTTCATAGTTATTAAAGATTACTTTCTTCCAAGGAAATTCGTTACTAAATAATAAATTAATACTATCTTTTCATGGATAAATTGATTAACATAATGGTAATATTGGTAATATTAAGCATTTTGGCAATAATAAATAATGGCTATCACCAGAATTATTTTCAACTCATTTAATAAAAGTTTTTTCATAGTTATTAAAGATTACTTTCTTCTAAGGAAATTCGTTACTAAATAATAAATTAATACTATATTTTCATGGATAAATTGATTAACATAATGGTAATATTGGTAATATTAAGTATTTTGGCTTATGAAGATCAGATCAATTCAACTAAATAAGAAGATTATTTTTTCACATGGTTTGACAAGTTGAGGATTAAATAAGTCCATATATTAAAAAGTGTATTGATTTATGTCATACATAAATACATCGAGATATGATTCTTGGTTCATCTTCAAAGAGGTTTAATGACCTTTCACATTCATTTACAATTCTCCATATTTCTAAATTAATATTTACAATAACATTTACAATTATATCATATTTTCAAGGATTAAGTGTCTAGCATCCTCGATTAAGTGTCTATCATCCTCCTATTTAATCTGAAGGGGTGTTTGTATGTCCAAATATCTTTTTAAAATTTTCAAACTTTTCTTTTCTAAGTGCTTTGGTGAAGATGTTTACAATTTGTTTACTTGTGGAATAATGTATCAGTTGAGTGGTCTTGGCATTTACATGATGTTGAATCAAATGGTATTTTGTGTTGATGTGTTTGGTTCAATGAATCTAGGATTCTTGTCCAACTTCATTGTAGAAGTGTTTTCGATCAAAAGTGGAGTAACATTAATTTGTTTCTCGTGCAAATCCTCTAGTATCTTATGGAGCCACACAATCTCCTATATTGCCTCTACAACAACCATATACTCATCCTCTGTAGTGGAATCTATTGGAATGAACTACAATCTCTCAACCTTTATTTCCCAAATTTTCTATTTGGTTAATGTTGACAAGAATTATATCTACAATAAAGCAAGTCCCCAGTGAGTGGGTTGAGCTCATTGTCAATAGAGGGATAGAACACTACTCATATTTCCCCAGGGTTCATATTCATAACTTGAAATAGAAGATAGAAGATAAAAGTAAACACATCTTTAATTGTTGTTTGTCCTTCATCGTCTGAGTGATCTGGATTTTATGAGCAGAACGAAATGAATACGGATTATTAAAAGATGCTTAACATGGAATAATAGAGATACAATAAAACTGGTTTTCTATTGAATAAGGAAATAAGATGAAACTGTAAAATGCAACGAAAAAATAGCTTGTTGGAATGGTGGTGGCTTATCTCTGAGAAGAGATGCAACGGCTGCGCTCATTCTCAAGAAGATGATTACAATGAGGCTCTGAAGGCCTTTTTACAATAAACATGAATGTCGAAAACCCTAGACATCCAAAAACCTTACCCTAGGAGATGAAGTGCCAAAATTCATGTGGGCCTCGTTTGGGTAAGTTATTACAACAACTTCCCGGGGTCGTAAATTTTTCATACGATCTTCGTTTTAGGCGCACGATAGCCTATTGGAAAGGTCTATCCAAGGAATACACATTTTGCTGCTATTTATCAAGGGTCATTTTTTACTGTGGTGAGCCCTAAAAACGTTGTTTAAGGCCTCAAAACGGCCCCACAAGTCAGGGACCTGAAAACTAGGAAAAAAATTGCCAATCTCGAAAACTGCCAAAATGAACCAGTTTGAATAGGTGGGAGGCCACTGACATCCATCTAGATCACTGAGTAACTTGGTTGATTTGATCCCATATCCAAAATATTTGACAAACTACACATAAAATCAAATAACCACAACCTTTATCATTTCCATATTGACATTCCAAATGAGTAATAAGATTTGCAAAATATAAAACCCCGATCTTTAGGTAAATCAAAGTCCTACCAATCCTATTATTCATGCATGACAATATTTGATCAAATACACAAGATTTCATTTTTTG
>ML778768.1:138359-171670 GCA_009831015.1 Picea engelmannii
AATAAAAAACAAAGAAGAAATAGGAGCATGTGTCTAATGAAGATTAGTTGGAAATATTTGATGAAGAAATATCTAACTTCATGAAGAAACTCAAGAAAGGAACTGGTATATACAAGGGAAAGTTTCCTCTAATATTCTTTAACTGTGGAAAGATTGGAATTTTTTCTAACAAATGTCCCTATCCCAAGAAAGAGCGTAGTTATGATGAATAAGCCTACAACCACAGAGACCATAAAAGGGATAAAGACCAATACAAGAAGAAATTTTATAAGAAAAAGAAAAACCTCTACTCCAAAGAGGACACTAGTTCTTTAGACATGAGTGAAGATGATGGAGAGATTATATTTATAGGAATGAAAAATATTGATGTTGATGATAATGAAGAAAATTTTGAAGATGAAGGAGAAGTAAACCTTGAAGAATAATTTATCAATGCACTTGAATAACTAAGGAAGTATAAAAAGAAGAATAAATCATTAAGAGAACAAATGTCAGAATATGAAGAAGCAAAAAAGTTAAGAGAAAGAGAAGTGTCAAAGACTATCAAAGAAACATGGAAAGTCATCAATGATTTGAAGAATCAACTCCATGAAGCCAAAAGAATTGAAGAATTCATTTTAAAACAACTCAATTATAGGGAACAAGACTGTGAAAAGCTAGAGGCTGAAATTGTCCTACTAAAAGGAGAAGTTGAAAAGCAAAAGAAGTAAACAAGATTTAAAAACATTTCAAAAATATTGAATGATATTCTTAATAATCAAAGGTCACCAAATGACAAGATAGGATTGGGATATACTCAAGATTCAACATGTCTGACACTAAGGACAAACAAAATGCCAATCAGTTATGCAAATGCTCTTAAAAGCTCCTTAAGAAGAGAAGATAACAAGGAAAAGATGAAGTCAATGAAGATTGTTTCAAATAAACAAAAATCATCACTCCCTACTAAAGAAAAACATGACAAGAAGAATACAATCACCAGAAGGAATTCCTCTAATAGATATCTATTTATTGGATACTACTACTCTTTCAATAATTTTGGACATAAGGTAGTACACTGTAAGATTTATGGACAATACAATCATAAAAATGTCCAAAGATATAAGAACAATAATTACAATGTAGAGAAGAGAAACTATAACTCATTCTCTCCTTTGCAAAACTTCAATATTGAATGCCAAACATGCAACAATTATGGTCATAAGGCCAATGAATGTAGATTGCCAAAGTATTCCATGAAGGCAAGTATCTCCAACATTAAGGAAAATTATAAGAAGATATGGAGAAGAAAATATAAAATACAAAGGAAGAAATCTGATGAAGATATTTCACCTGAAATTGATAAAATTAATAGTAGGAGAATGATGGGTGAAGTGTCTGATAAGGAATATGAAAATCATAGTTTTTCATATAAAGTGGATCAAGCTCAAGAAAAGAAAACTCCTAAAGAAAAATGTGACACAATTGCATAAATTGATAATGTCCTGCAAATAAATTATCCATTACCCAACAAATGGAAAATGCAAAAATAATATTCTTAAGAAGAAAATGAAGAAGTATCTTTTACAAAAAATAGTAATGATTATGAACTCTAAGACAAAGCTCCACCCACAAAATTGAGTGATGAAGAGATTTCAACTTTATTTTGATGGTCTACTAAATTCCTCCTCAACAGAAAATATAGAAAAAAGGAAACGAATGGATTGAAGGACTGACTGTAGTCTCAGTAGAAATATTTGATTAAGAAAATATCTATGACAAGGTAGCACTGAACCATATCACTAGTTGATACAAAAAAAATAAGGCCCTTTTGGATTACAAATGAGTGAATAAATTGACTAGTATCATGAAGAAATTAGGAATAGTCTGGAAGGTAATGATGATAATTATTGAGAAGTAATTGTACAATATTGGCACACTCTTGAAAGAAGATAAAGGGAAACATAAACTAAAGGATATCTAGTGCATCATTGAAGCAGTCTGGTTAGAAAAGGACTATATCCTAAGTATTATGGAAAATTGTGTCTTGAGTACTTGAGGCAACAATACAACAGTAGATGAAAGGTCCAGTTTCTATTGAAAAGTTTTGATTAGTAGTCAAAGGGGAAGAATTGTTGACATGGGGAGTTGCATAATACAAGAGGAAAGTTTCCTTCTATATTGATGTTCAACATGGAGATATAAACAATAAAATAAAATCCAAAAAAAACAACATAATCTCAATTTAAAATTCATCAGAAAAGAAGCACTTGTTCAGGGGGAGTATAACCTTAGGAGGAGAAAAGAAACAACCCCTTCTGTTATCGCTATCAAAGGAGGAGAGATAAAGAGAAAAACAAGTTAGCTCAAAGGACTCAAAATAATACAAAATACACATTCATGGGGGGAGAGAAGCAATAAGAGTCTCACTTTTTTCCATTGATGTCAAAGGGGGAGAAAAGAAGTAAAACAAATTCAATTCCCAAATTTGAAGATGAGATCAATGATAGGGGGAGAAAAGGTACAAACTCATTTTTTTTACAGATATGTTGCCCTCAATGACAAAGGGGGAGATTGTTGGCATTATTGATTGTGTATTGTTATTGATGGAAACATGAATCAAACATGGACAGTAATATGTTGATGAGGTTGATGACAAGGAAGGAACAGAGGAGTCCCTCATATTACCAGATCATGAATAAAATCTGTCAGATGGATCAATGCAGAGAAACTCAGGAGAGAAGGCACATTTGAGTGAAGCAAAAACATATTTATGCAATTGAGGAAATCTACGCAAAGGATTATGGATTAATCATGATCATTCATTTGATTTGCGAAAACCCACATAATGTTTGATCAAGAATATGAGTTGACAATCAAAGAGATTGATGTTGTATCATCAGATCAAAATAAGAGAATGACCGGGCAGTAAAGAATGAAGAACAATGTGGATCATTGGATCAAAAATAGAGCACGATCGAACCGTAAAGAATGAAGAAATGATATTGATCATTGGATCAAAATGAAATCATGATCAGATGACTCAAATCTCTTTTTGTGAGTCCACCGAGAAACAAAAAAAATGGCTAAGTATCATATTCTATCGATATCACTTAAACTTTCTAAGTATGGTTCATTATGGAGGTAGCAAAAGTTGGGCGTGCTTTTTGATGATATATGAGAAGCAATATGAGTCTACAAGTCCAATATTCTGCGAACCCGAGAAAAATCACTTAATTTTTTTTCTAAGTATGCGTTCATCTTGAAGGCTGCGGAAGTTGGGCATGCATTTTGATCACACCCGAGAAGACATTTGAGTCCGCAAGTCCGAGAGTCTACAAGCCTGAGAAAAATCACTTAAATTTTTTTCTAAGTATAGGTTCATCTTGGAGGTTATGGAAGTTGGGACTGCATTTTGATGACACCTGAGAAGACATGTGATTCCACAAGTCCGAGAGTCCGCAAACCCGAGAAAGATTACTTAATTTTTTTTCTAAGTATAGGTTCATCTTTGAGGTTGCAAAAGTTGGGCGTGCATTTTAATGACACTTGAGAAGACATGTGAGTCCACAAGTCCGAGAGTCAAAGAATCTGTCACATAAAATAATTCTAAGTAAAATTCCATGTTTTAAATGAATAAGAATTGTCCACTCAATAGTTGATTATATCTAAACCATTGATTTGTCTAAAGTGCCTAGATTAAATAAGGACCATCCATCTCACCAGGTGATTAATTCAGGGCCTTTGGATCATTATCTTATCGGGATTAAGGTAGGCCATGTTATCACTCTATATATTTTGTCTGGATGATAGACAAATGACAGAGGTAACTATTTCAACCAAATTTAGAGTTGAGGCACTAGCCTACTCAACTCAGAGAGGGCTCTCTTGTGTCACTTGATATTTCTTTAGAAATTGGTGGCTAGATTTGGTTTGTTTTGGAGATTTTTAATAACGTTGTTGGCAACGAAGGGGAGGAACACACAGGTCTATGGAGTCACAATTCTTAAAGTGAATAAAAATAATGATTGGCCGGTAGAACTCTCCAAAGGATAAAGGCTAAATGAGGCAATGAATCTGAGTTATAACTTGAATTTAATTAGAGTGGTAAGAGGAAAGAGAAACAAATAACTGCACCAGAGCATTACGAAAATGAATTTTGAATTATCTAAGAAGACAATCACATAGTTTAAATTGCTTAAGCCAAGAGCATCATAAGATAAATTCTAGGCCTCTAACTCTCCAATTTAAACAGAAAAAAATGCGAATGGAAGTAAAGATCACATTAAATACATACAATGAAGGAGGACAAATCTCATATCACCACCATTAGAATCTTTTCATAGAGATTTCAAAAGCTTCTGCATATATATTCAATTCAGCTTCAGAAAATTACAATAGAATTCACAACAACTGAAAGGTGCCCTTGCACTTATGCCAACATTAATACAGTCAGAATCTCTAATACCGATACAATTCGAGTTCCTTCAGTGTGCAACCAGTTACAATAACTGAAATGAAACGTTTCAGCTTCTATAATGATTACAAATGACAGTTTTCAGAAAAAATGTTCCATGATCCCTGCAGATTCCTTTGACGCTCCAGCTTCTTCCTCTGCCACGTTCTCCTTGAAATGTCACTCATACTCTTCAAATATAATTGCATTTATCCATATTCTCATTAAACATTTGGGAATAATATATTTGAAATAAAAATAATTCCCAAATATTTCCTATCGTGTAGAATTAAATTTCCATAATTTAATTCATGCTCATGGTTCTTTAAAACCATGTCTTGTTTTTCCCAATTCACCATTTCACTTGTAAAAAACATTTATTGTTACTATTTCCCTGTGAAAAAAAATTACTGTGTAATGTTTTTCCAATTTACCATTTCACTGTAGAAAAACATTTACAATGTGTTTTTTCCAGTTTACCATCTTTGGTAAAATACCTTTTATCTTCTTCTTTTACTTCTGTAAATCTTTGGATAAAGAATTATCCAAGTCTTTGTTCACGTGCATCTTCCCATTTAAATCTTTTGCATGGAAATAAACATTAATTTCTTTAATTTGTAAAACTTAAATCTTACCTCCGTAAAACCTTTTCACCGTGAGGAAGAATTTCGTTTATTAGAATTTTCATATTTGTTGTTGAAATGCACTCCTGGAAAAATGTTGAACATTAAACATATGATAAATGGTGCATTTATTACATTGGGCTTGGGTTGGAGTGGTTTAATCCAAACTGCTTTTAACTCTGATGTGCTCCATGTAAAAACACGTGTCCATGAAAGAAACCATGGTAGTTTTCCTTGGCCCGCCTTCACATAATTAACCTCCTCGCTACTTCAATCCCCAATATGATTACTCACCGTTGATCTATGGCATCTGAGATCTGTGGTTGGTCGAGTCCCATCACCCCCGTGTCTCTGCTATATTTGTCCATATGTCACCATATGTGACCTTATTCTCCAAACTTTCACGCTTCCATAGTGATGTAGCTCTTTGCTAAATTTTCGAGACTCGGATCCTGACTTAAAATCGTTATGGTGATAACAGGGCATTGGATTAGCTCATGGGTGCAATCCAAATCATTCATTGGTAAAAGGTGACACATGGATCCACATCAGTAGGACCCTGTCAACAATAGGTGACTTTTGGCACACATACCGTGGGTCTGTGTCAACCAAGGATATGTCAGCATGCTACATCACTCTGGGATTAGTGCCTCCAGGGATTTCCATTTTCTCCTACCAGAAAAAATTCTTGAAGCACTAAAGGCCAAAGTCACAAAATAATGTTGGTCATTGATCTAAGATCCTCTGGAATATTTCTCAACCATCCGATTGATTACAGTGGAAAGACAATGTAAGGAGTACTATCAACTAGTAGCAACCGACCGCCTACACTTTATGACCACTTCAACAGGTCAAAATCTAAGAGTTAAAGAGTTTTAATCGACCAGAATCCTAAAGGTCGAAGTACCATAGGACTTGGTTACAACATTGGTCACGTGATAAGGTAAATGAGTTGATAAGGAGCACAAAGGGCCTAGAAGTAAATAATCTTGTGGACATTTTTTGATTGAGGTCCTGTGTAGAAGAATAAGGGAAAGGCACTAGGAGAAAAACTTAAGTGGATAAGCCCATGGTTTTGAGCCCGCGGTCATTTGGAAAAGTGGATTGAAGAAAGCACCTTTGCAGAATTCAATTTTTGTAACAATTTAAAGGGTTTGTAGAGTAATTCGACAAGCTTGACACCAAACCATTCCATTACTGCTACAGGATTGTTTTCACATGAAAGGATAAATTACTTACAAAGGAATTGAATTTTTTAAAGTTAAATCAAACTATTAAATGACAACATTATTATTAAAATTAAATGAAGAGGTGCAATGGTTCATTGTCAAAAGACACAATGGTTCAATCTTATACCTATTGAAATATTATATAAACCATAAATTGTGGTGGAAAGAAAGTGTCTTTGTGGTCTACATCAAAAGATAAAAAACAGAAATAGAGTCCATGAAATAATGTTGAAGACACTCAAGAAGTGAGGGTGGAAGGGAGGATCTAGGGAGGATTGTATTCCTCTACAGATTCAAGCATGAATAATAGGGAGTTGCAACTTTATTTCAACTTGTTGGTGCTTGAATAAAACAGGGGGGCGATGCCTCCTTTAAAGTTGGTTCTTGAAGAATACAGGGGGTTGAAGCCTCCTTTCAAGTTGGTGCTTGAAGAAAACAGGGGGTCGATGCCTCCTTTAAAGTTGGTTCTTGAAGAATACAGGGGGTTGAAGCCTCCTTTCAAGTTGGTGCTTGGAGAAGCAGGGAGTTGTAGCTTCCTTGAGTTGGTGCTCCAAAGAGGATTGGTGTCCTTCATAATCACAGATTATTCTTTATAAACTTTGTAATTCTTGTTAATTATATTTATATAATTGATTTTAACTGCAATTCCATTGTTGATCTATTGTGGTGATTAATAAAATAACAAAGTAATTACTAATTGTTTAAAAATGTAATATTGATTCACACCTCCCCTCTCAGTATTTCCAACACAAGTATTTGACATCCTTCCTGATTTCATCAACATAGAATTGAAAAAGGGTTTGAATCTTAACCCGATCCTCCTCCACAAAGTCTAGAAAAAATATGGTTGACTTACTAACATTAATTAACATCCCCATAGAATCAAAAAACAAATTTAGTATTTCCTTTAAATTACATCCTTCCAAGGCTTCACGTATATAGACGATTAAAATATTGTCAACAAATAAAAAGTGTGTTAAACTCTCATTCCTTCCCACTCAAATATCCCTCGCCAAACTCTTCCTTATTTCATCCCCCAATGCATGGCTGAGTCCAACAACAATGAGAAAGAAAAGATACAATGCCAACAAGTAACCTTGATGGAGACCCCCACAAGATTTGAAGAAAGGATATCCCACACCATTTATAAGGACAACAAAGGATACTTTAGGGACAAAATCCATTACCCATTTCACCATAGACAACCCAGAGTCAATTTGCAAGAGAAATAACTGGAGATACAACCAAGAGACTTGATCGTAAGATTTAGAGAGATTGATATTTAAAACCAATACTGCTTGATTTTGGGTTTTGATGGTGTGCAATCCCTCTTGAGATGACCCAATGGATTCATGGATAAGCCTACCTTTGAGAAATCCAAATCACTTAGGGATTATTGCAATCGAGAGAATTTTTTTATCTTGAATGTTATTATCTTAGAAATTATTTTATAAATACTATTGCAAAGCGCTATGTGACAAAAATCATCAAATAAGGAAGGTTGATCCAATTTTGGAATGAAAACAATAAATGTAGAATTAATTAAGCTAGGAAACAATTTACCTGTGTTCCTTACTTCCTCCACCACCTAGAGATAATCATCTCCAATTATATTAAATAAATCCTCATAAAACTCTATTGTCCAATCGTTGGGCCCAGGAATTTTGTCCTTTTTGAAAGATTATATTATCGCTTGTATCTCCTCTTTATTAAATTCATGGAATAAGTCCATATCATCCTCCTCTTCTGTCAGCCTTGGAAAGAGAGAACACATCCATAGCATCTTGCCCATCTTGACATGTTCATTTTCCTTAAATAATGTCTAGAACTTCTCGACCCCTAAACTAGCTAGCTCCTTGAAGCCTTGAACTAAATTTCTAGTGGCATCCATCAAATCCCAAATGTTTTTGTAATTTCTTCAAAAAATTGCATATTTTTTTAAAAAACTTGGTGTTTTGATCGCATGCGGCAAGCCATAAAGCTCGAATGTTTAACTTCTGGGATTTTTCCTTTTCAAGTAGAATACAATTTATTCATGCTTCAAACACGTGACATTGCTCCTGATCCAAGGAGACAACATAAAAACCCTTATTTGACTGTACAATGGCTCTAACTGTCCCTCAATATTTCTAAGATCCTAGTCAAGAGCCTATCGATGGATACCAACCCAATTTGAAATAACCACTTTCAACTGCTTAAGGGCTAAGGTGAATTGGATACTAGCAGAGTCAACATTGTCGTCATATAAGGGTGCCAAGTGATCATGTACTAAGTTCCTAAACTCCTCATCTTCTGCCTATGAAGGATTATACTTGAAGGGAATGTTTGGTTTGTCCGGGGATGATGCCAACTCTAACATGATAGGGAAATGGTTCGAAAATGTTACCTTTCCAACCCAAGTACGATATACCCCAACGTCCTATAAGAGTGAATAATGAACAAAAAAGCGATCTAGCCACTTACAAATCCCTCTAGCTCTGAGCCTATTATTGGTCCATGTCAGGCCAAGCATAATTGGCTCGAAATCAATCATACATGTATCCTCAATATGGTGCAAGAAAAAGTTTGATAGATTATCCTCACATGCATTTACTCCCTATAATGCTTCTCTGATTAAAATAAATTTCAAGTCACCACCACAAACCAAGTTCCCTTCTTGAAATATGTTGAGACAAAACAAGTGATTCTATTAGGGTTCTCAATCCCCATAGGGCCCATATATATTGAAAAAATTATTATCCTAGTCCAATTCTTTGCAGTGTAATTCTTTGATTAGCCCTAAGAAAATGGAATAACAATTGATAAGAATAAAATTTGAATAAAACACCATAAGCAACCCCCTGAATTTCCCACCACATCCAAACCCAAAAAATGCCATCACAACTCCAAAACAATCTCATCATAAATCCACGTTGTCTCTTGAATGAATACGATATTCAATCGATCGACTAAAATGAGCCTCTTTAGGGAGAGCTTGTTATCTCTCCCTACTAGGTCCCTTATGTTGATTGACAAAAATTTCATGGGAAACCTTTTTTCAAGGCTAGTCCCATTCTAAGGACCCATGAAATTAACTATTGTCACCCCTAGGAAACTTCATGACTAACCTTCTCTTTCGCATGTTTGAGGGTCGACTTATGCTATGCCTTTGTATGTCGAGAATCACTTAATGCATCATAACCTAAACCCCCTGGAATAGATGAACTAAAATCATAAAACCTAGGTTGGATTAGGTAAGGATATTGACTTGAGGAGGTTGAGAGGGACCCCATCGAAGAGATTCCATGCCTCTCCTCTAGAAGGGAAGAGAAAGTAGGATCATCTTTTGATTAATCTACAGGGAAGGGGGAAATATCCCAATGATTAGGGTTACAAGGAGTCAAAATATTCCCCAAAGAGACACACGCTACCATCCCATCCCCCAACCTATTCCTATCATCTATTTTCGTATCAGAGACAACAAAATGTAAAGCGGAGGAATGTTCGAGAATATTACTTGATTTTGGAAGTAATTCTACACTTTTTTACCATACAGCTTCGACCTTACTCCATTGAGAAGTCGAGAGTTCCAATTCATCACCAAGTACTTATCATGGCACCCAATTCACTAATACATGCTACCTTTCTTTCTGCAAATGGCAAGAAATATCTCCCACCATGAGGTATTACTGCATGTTCGAAGAGAAGGTATCTACCCCTGCTACGTGATTACATTCACTCCATCTAGACCTTCAATTAGGCATAGTCTAAGGGAGGAACTTATGCACCTAAACTAGAGTGTCCTCCTCTGGTTTGGCCCCTAATGTCATGGTTACATCCCCATGAATTGTTTTAACTAATTTGAGTTCACAGTCTGCCAACACATGACCAATATTATGGCACCAAGAATAGCAAAAAAAGATATTGAAATAATCCAATATTTGGGTGTATGTTTTGTCACCCATCACTAATTCCAATGATTCATAGATCCCTTGACAAGGGTCCAAATCCACAAGAATATGAGCCAACTATATAAATTTACTAAGTTTATAACTATTATTTGATGTTATGAAACTCCCAAGGGAGTCCCCAATTTCCTTCAGGCCCAAGTCAGTATAGTATTCAAGAGGCAGATCTGACAATTTAATCCAAGTGGGATACTAGACAAGGAATCCTTTATCACATCAAACATAGGATGCCATGGTTTGGCGCAAAAAATCTGGTGGTTCTAATACCATCTCCTCTACCAGATAAACTTTACATCTTCCTTTGATTCCAGAATAATCCCAATCCATCCCTGAGACGACATATGGAAAATCAGAGTATACTTTGCATTACCTTATACCCTGCATCACCTTATACCCTCAAATCATTATACCTTATACCCTTGAATCCTTATGTCATCATTGGGAGTCACACTTAGACTGTTGTAAGTGCAAACCCAGTACCCATTAGAATATAAATAGAATGAATGGTTTGAGTAGGTGGATCAACAATACTGGGAAAGAAAGGGAAAGGGAAACAAATTGTCAGCATAAGCATTACATTGGGTAAGGAGTCACAACATCCTACAAATCAAAGGAAATCAAATTGTATATCAGACAAAAGGGATATATAATAATGAGTATAAGCATGGTGAATATTACAAAATAAAGAACATCCATTGTACAGATATCCTTTATGCAAACAGATAAAGATTTCTTAAACAATAAAAATGATTTAATGGGAAAGCTACATCATATCATCTTTTGTTCATGAATCCATCAATCAATGGCAGTTATGATCCTCAAAACATGCAATATGTTCAATTAAGAAGAAAACAAAGAAGTTGGAAAACAAGGAAGACAATCTGATAACAACTCTCATGAATCTTTAATGGCATAAAATGTCATTACAAGTAGGCCCTCGGGCTTACAAATGAGCAACTAAAATTGCTCCTCCAACTCTCTCCTCTCTTGGCTCATGAATCCAACCCTTTCCTTATCAAAATAAATTGTATTTATATTCAATGATCTCTATCTACCCTAAGGAGGTCGAAACCAAGGATATACATAGGATCCTCCTTCATTTAGGAGTCTTGTTACAAAAGATTTCAACAAAAGCCTAACAAATTCCTATTTTGGGGCGATTTTGTCTATGATGATAAATTCCTTTTGAAACATGTCATCCTGATTGATCTGGAGATGGAACACATGTCCCTCATGTCCAAAAAACTCCTAGGAGACCATTCGAACCTTCCTTGATAGGTGGCAACCTCCAAACAAGTCGAATATCCAACAACTATGCAAAACAAAGAGTTTGCAGCACCATTTTGCAGCGCACTGGTGTTTTAATTATATATATCGAATTACAAACTGGGTCAGACTGAAATTTGGATAGAAAATCAATGACATAATCATTATCCTCCAAAAAAAAATTCAAAAAAAACCCACATCACCATTTTGGATTTATGATCAAATTTGTAAAAGCAGCTGCTACAGGAAATGAGGTTGCAACGAAGTTCGCAGCGCCTGTCACTGGTGTGCAGTGTCAGTTCACAGCACCAAAAGGAAAAAAACATCCAAAACCACTTTCTCGAGCTTCAAACATGATGAAAACCCTCATGGAGTACCTGATGGTCCTAATGATGTTGTGGATGTTGATAAGTCTGAACGTGAGTGTCTGCAACCTATCCAAGCTACAACGCTCATCCTTAACTAGTTTGTAGTGACAACTCAAATATAGCTTGAACACTTCGAGGAGGATGTTAGTTGATGGTATGACATAATCCTTGGAGAAATGGTTAAATGTAGGCTCTGAAAACAATAAATCTTCCTTTACATGATCAATCTTATGTGTTAACATCTGGCTCCACAGGGGGTGGCATGCTCCCTATGAGCTCCAAAGAACATGCAGTTCCAGTGCCTTATCCATTCCATCTTTGTCCACAAAACCTGTATGCCTGAGAGCACCTCCGCTCCTTATTGAAAACTTAAAAATACTCACTGCAAATAAAATGCTTGCATATCTAGCTTATTTATATGCATCCCTACATTAATATATCTAGCTGAGCTTCTTTGCTTAATTGAAGTGATACTTCCAATGCAACCAAGTGAGTATCGAACTGATGAAAATAACTCCTTCCATGCAACTGTTCGAAAGAATTTTCAAGTGATATGAAGCTTGAAACAAGAGGTTAGTAAGCAACAGATACTTACAACTATGATATGAAATCATACCAACAACTGGATCATTAGAAACCTTTGAAAAATATAACTCTATGTAAAAATCCACAGTATCATGAAACTTATGAAAAGACATTTCTAGTTGGTTAGGAATACCATCTTGCTCCTCTATGAAGGATGATTCATCAATAAAATTATGTTCCTCATATACTTCATAGCTACTCATATGTTGTTTGATGTCTTTTGCAAGTGCAGGTAGAGAAATGATAGACATTTCCTCGCCGATCCTTGGAGTTTTCTGCTCATCGATAGGTGATAAAGAGAATTCCAATTGTTGTTGCAATTCTTCCTTATCTTCTCCATTATCATATACTAGTGGGCTTCTAATAAGATCTACATGTTCTTTAGTAAATATCTACTCTTTATCATTTGAATACTCAAAGGAAACAATTTTATTTGCATGACAACTTAAAATAGTAAATACATTTGATACAATGTCAAAAGTATCTACATCTTGGCTATCACTTTGAAGATCATCATCCTCTTGATCATAATGAAAAGTGTCTTCTACTGCAACATACTATTTATGACTATTTGATCCTTTACTCAGCAAATCGAATTCATAAAAACATTCTTGATAAAGGAAATCAGCTGCAAATTTCTCTTTGGAAAACAAATGAAATGCAGCATGAAAATGTCTTAGTGAAGTAATACAAGCAACTGGGAGTGATCTACACCAATCATGAGTTGCTCCATCTAAAGAGTATGTAAAAAAATTGATGAAGACATCTTCATGTATAACTTTTAGCTTAAGTATGCACTTGTGAAAATCTAGTAAAAACTCAGCTGACATTTCCCAATTTTCCCCTCTAAACCTAGGAAGGAAGCCTTCCCATTCACTTCTATCAAGCACGGGGTTTGGAAAACCAGATATATTTGAGAAATCAAAAAATGCATACCTCTGAGAAATAATATTTTCCATTTCAAAAAATCAAGTCTCCAATAGATATATGAACGGTGGAGTCTCCATGGTGAAATATAAGTAATCTAAAAGTGTCTAGCTTCATTTCACCATCCAAAGCTAGATATAATCAACATAGTTCACCCAGGGAAGGTGTCCTCATGTCATCCCCGACAACGATGCCAAAAATGTTAGCACTGAGAGTCACACTTAGACTGTTGTAAGTGTAATCCCAGTACCCATCCAAATATAAACAAATTGAATGGTTTGAGTAGGTGGATCAACAAGACTGGGAAAGAAAGGGAGAGGGCAACAAACTGTCAGCAGAAGCATTCCATTGGGAAAGGAGTCACAACATCCTACATATAAAAGGAAATCAAATTGTATATCAGAAAAAAGGGATATATAATAATGTGTAGAAGCATGGTGAATATTACAAAAGGAAGAACATCCATTGTATAAAGATCCTTTCGGCAAACAGATAAATATTGCTTAAGCAGTAAACAATGATTTAATGGGAAAGCCACAAAAGATCCTATGTTGTTTATGAATCCATCAATCAATAGCAGTTGTGATCCTCAAAACCTGCAATATGGTCAAGCAACAAGATAACAAAGAAGTTGGAAAACAAAGAATACAATATGATAACAGCTCTCATGAATCTTTAATGGAAGAAAATTTCATTACAAGAAGGCCCTCAGGCTTACAAATGAGCAACTAAAACTGCTCCTCCAGCTCTCTCCTCTCTTGGATCATGAATCCAACCCTTTCATTATCAAAATCCCTTTCATTTATAGTCAATGATCTCTATCTACTCTAAGGAGATCGAAACCAAGGAATTACATAGGATCCTCCTTCATTTAGGAGTCTTGCTACAAAAGATTCCAACAAAATCTTAACAAATTCCTATTTTTGGGGGATTTTTTCTATGATGATAAATTCCTTTTGAAACAGGTCAGCATGATTGATCTGGAGATGGAACACATTTCCCTCATTTCCAAAAAAATCCTAGGATATGATTCGAACCTTCCTTGATAGGTGCCAACCTCCAAACAAGGTCAATATCCAACAACTATGCAAAACAAAGAGTTTGCAACGCCAGTTTGCAATGCATTGGTGTTTTAATTATATCTCTTGAATTACAAACTAGGTCAGACTGAAATTTGGACAACAAACCAATGACATAATCATTATCCTCCACAAACAATTTAATAAAAAAACACATCACCATTTTGGATTTATGAATAAATATGTAAAAGCAGCTGCTATAGGAAATGAGTTCGCAGGGAAGTTCGCAGTGCCTATCACCAGTGCATAACGCTAGTTCGATCACCAAAAGGAAAAAATATTCCAAAACCACTTTCTCAAGATTCAAATAAGATGAAAACCCTCATGGAGTACCTGATGGTCCTAAGGTTGTTGTAGATGTTGATAAGTTCGAACGTGAGTGCCTGCAACCTATCCAAGCTACAACGCTCATCCTTAACTAGTTTGTAGCACCAACTCAAATATAGCTTGCACACTTTGAGGAGGTTGTTAGTTGATTGTATGACATAATCCTTGGAGAAATGGTTAAATGTAGGCTATGAAAACCATAAATCATCTTTTACTCGATCAATCTTATGTGTTAACACCTTATACGCTTCATCACCTTATACCCCCGAATTCTACAATAGGATTTCCACATCACCATCACTAATGTTTCCACATACCTTTCTGATTTATGCTCATACATTTATATGAATGTATATATAATTATCATGTATCTCCAAATGTTATTAACATAGTGATGAATGTATATATACATTACTTTGTATAATATTGTTAGAGTAATACAATTTGTTTTAATATTTTTAATTTATAAACAAAATTTTTTATTTCCACTTGAGGTCTTGACATGTCAATCATAAATTAAACTAGATGTAAGTCACATCTATGTATTTGGCAATATAGCATGCGCTCACATTCCTGATAATAAAAGGAAAGCATTACAACCTAAAAGTGAGAAGTGTATATTTGTTGGTTATTATGAAGATGTCAAAGGTTATAGACTACTTCTTCAACCACATTGTAATGAAATTATTATTAGAAGAGATGTTAAATTTGATGAAAATCTCTTGGCCTATGAGCCTAATTCGACGATTGTGCCTTCTTTGTCCTGCGAGCCATCTTTAACGGTTGTGTTGTCTTTTGTTCCTATTATGGTTTCTTCTTCAAATAATGACAGTGAGGATGATAATCCATCTTCGACTGCTCACCTTTCTCCAGATGAGTCCTTTGAACCTGAACCAATACCAGCTCCATCGCTTCCTAGATGCGTCCGTTCAACATGAGAAGCCACTGGTGATATTGTCGTTGATCCTTCAGATCAACGTCAGACACGTTCACAGTTCCAGCGAGCCTCTTCTCTTTTGGCTCAAGTTTCAGAGACTCATGATCCAAAGACATTTGCAGAAGCTTCAGGTCATTCATATTGGGATACAACAATGAATGAAGAGTATCATTCTTTAAAGGAAAACGATACTTGGGATATTGTACCTCTTCCAAAAGGAAGAAAACTTTTCATATGTAAACGGGTCTACAGAACTAAGTATGCATCAGATGGAAGTGTTGAAAGACACAAGGATAGGTTAGTTGCCAAAGGATTTTCCCAAGTTGAAGGAATTGACTATAATGAAAGCTTTTCCCCTACAGCCAAAATGAATTACTTCCACCTTGTTCGTGCCCTTGCTGCCTCACATAAATGGGAGGTTCATCAGATGGATGTTAAATCCTCCTTCTTGCAAAGAGATTTGCAAGAATAAATCTACATGGAATGACCTCCTGGCTATGTCCATAATGACTCTAGCCTTGTTTGTCGCCTTAAGAAATCTCCTTATGGTATTAAGAAAGCTCCTCAAGATTGGTATGCCAAAATGGACAACTTTCTTATTGACACCGAATTCTCTAGATTCCATTCTGATCCTAATGTCTATACCAAGAAAGTAGGAAGCCATCTCATAATCCTTTTCTTTTATGTTGATGACCTTATCCTTACCGGTAGTGACTCAAAACTTTTAAACGTTGTGAAAACCATCCTTAAGAAGAAATTTGAAATGACAGACTTAGGCATTTTGCACTATTTTTTGGACTCCAAGTTTTGCAAACCAATGAAGGAATATTTCTTTCCCAGTCTAAGTATGCTTGTGACCTTTTTCGTCATTTTCACATGGACGATTGTAAACCAGCCCCTTCTCCCTTCCAATCTAGAGTCAAGCTTACTACCACCTGTACTTCTCCCGAAGTTGATTCCACCCTGTACAATCAATTAGTTGGTAGCCTCTTATACTTGACTCATACTCGTCCTGGTCTTTCCTTTGGTGTTGGTCTTATTGCTTGGTATATGCAAACACCTCATGAAATCCATTGGGAAGCAACTAAAAGGATACTTTTCTATGTCTGTGGTATAGTTCATTTTGAGATACATTATAGTTTAGGGGTGACTCCTTTATTGGTTGGTTTCACTGATTCAGATTGGTTGGTTTCACTGGTTCAGGACCTGTCACTTGGGCCTGTAAGAAACAATGGGCTATTACACTTTCTTCAGCAGAAGCAGAGTACCGAGAAAAAATAAATGCAAGTAAGGAAGCCTTATGGCTTTGACATATTTTTTTAGAGTTTGGATTCCAACAACAACATCTTACTAGCCTTTGGTGTGACAAAAAGAGTGCCATCAAGCTCGCCAAAGAACTAGTTCATCATTAGCACAACAAACACATCGAGCTACACATGCACTTCATCAAAAATCTCATTCATGTTCAAGTTATTGAAGTGATCTTTTTCCCTACAAACGATCAAGTTACAGACATTTTCATAAAGTCTCTTACATAAGTGAAGTTTTCCAAACTTTGATCTATGTTAGGAGTTTAGGAAGTTGTCATTATGGGGGGATAGGCTCTAATTCCTCCTTCCTTCTCCTATTGTGCCACTATTGTAAATCCTTCAATCCTATCCCAAATTTTTCTTAAGGGGGGATGTTAGGATATTTAGACACTTAGGATTTAGTTAAGATCTACTTGATCTAATGTGTCGTTAGGTAAAAGTCTGTTTCTTAGTGTGCTTCTTTAGTATGCATTTGCAGTTAGGAAATCCAACGGTCATGATATGTTCCCGACATAGAGTGATCTGATCTCCTTGATCTTAATGGCCATTGATCTGTGGCTTAACACCCGATTGGTCCATGATCTCTATTTAAAGAGCATGGAGGATCAATTGTCAAAGATCGATTCTGACAAAATCTCTTGTAAAATCTCTTTGTAATCTTTTTCTTTTTCATTAATAAATTGCTCCAAGTGGCCACGTTGGTTGGGGTCGTGGATGTTTCCCCGTAGGGGTTTTACCACGTCAAAACATCGGTGTGTTGATCTTTGATCTGGTTGTGTGAGTGGTTACTAAAGATGTATGTCATGTGTTGGAATACTTGTGTTGTCGAACATATGTATATCTAAAGGATAGACTTATTGATGTAGTGGTTCAGATGTGCCAAGTTTAATCCTATCCAAAAAAGCATTACTAACCTCTTCATAAATTAGGTTTTTGGTCAAGATGAAGTGATAAGTACATGATTGAGAATGTGGAATAAATGTCTTAGGTTTTTGGTCAAGATGAAGAGATAAGTATATGATTGAGAATGTGGAATAAATGTCTTTCTCCATCCTAGAAAAAGTTAAGATGAAGTGATAAGTATATGATTGAGAATGTGGAATAAATGTCTTTCTCCATCCTAGAAAAAGTTAAAATTGATTGTTTATATAATTACATATTTTTCAAAAAGTAATGTTGAATAACAATGAAATGAAAGTTATTGTTGAACAAAAACCTATTTATATTTATATTGGTATGGACAATTTACTTATATTTATGATTTTGGTTGTTAGTATTTTTTTTTAAGTAAAAAAGGAGGATCCTATTGAATTAAAAGTCCAGGCTTACAATAACGTTTGGAATGCCAACTGTCCCGCCTAAAAAATGGAAACTGGGACAGTTGGCTTCCTATGCAACTTGTTTCACAAACCGTCCTGCCATCTGTCCTGCCCGAAGGAAACCAGGACGTATGGCAGCCATTAGTCTGAAAATGTTTCTTAAGCTTATTACTGACAACATATTGAAAGTTTAACAGAGCTAGAGCCCTAGTTCTAAAAAAAACAAAACCTTTGACCAGAAACATTCACAGTAGAAATTACCTGGTGGTTCCATCATCTGCTTCATTCCTTCCCACTCTGGCTGGGAGCGCGAAGGGTTGTGCACACATTGGGCACCGTCATCCTGGTGACGTGCTGGAATAGGCATCATACAACATGTCGAGGCACTGGTTGATTTGGAGGGCATGATGGATTTGGTCTTCCACCGGGCTTCTCGTTCCAAATATCAACTCCAGGTGTTCTGAATGGAGGAATGGAGTCTGGACATGCCATACTTCTTGCATGAAAGAGAAGGGACGTGGCTCTGGTACCCTGCCACCCTCCCTTACCCGACTCCCCTTCATTTCTCCAGTCACGCACCTATCTTGTTGTCATCGCTGAGCTTCCTAGTGGTCCGCTTCCCTTGAGAATTCACTTGCTGCTGAAGTCACCGTCACTTCCATACCATCCAATATTTATTCTTCGACATGGCAAGTGGTTGGTTCCTCTGCTGGGTCGCCTTCCTTGTGACTATGCGGCGTCTCTACGGCCCGTGGCTTAGCTTCGTCCGGAAAGAAAGTTGTCGGATTCCAATTATTAGGAACAGTGAAGAGGAGATGTTCCGGAGAAACCTGGATGGGTTCTTTCGGAGCAATCTCATCCACATAGGCCATGGGAGGCATCCTAGGCTTTCTGGTCTTACGGGCTCTTTGTTTCCGAGCTATGGACAACGCCCTCTCAAATTTCTACTATCTCTTCCTACGAGCATCAAATGCATACCATGTTGCACCTCTACAAGCCCGGCCTCTTTCTCTTGGCATGTGGATGATCAGAACTATAACCAACATGTCAACTTGGTGGCTAGCTCTACACTAGCGCTCAGAAATTTCAGACTTCGGCTGATCGAATTCAAAATGCATTGTATCCCATCCAGAACCCTTGATAAGCATGAGGGTGACCGTGACAGGATTAGCCATTAAGGCTATCCCCCTAGTGATCCATCCTCTTCATGCGCGTGAGAGGTCTCTTCCCATGGGCTTGGTTGCTCAGGCTTGATCCAATCTTAATGGTGAGGAGGTGGACGCCGGTAACCTGTATTTAAAACCCTGCCAAGCTCTCCACTACCTAGCCAATCTACTTGATGTGGCACCCCATCCATGGTGGTTGTTAGTGTTTTTAAAATTATATTAGTATACATTTATATTTATTTATAGGTAGATAATTTTTTAAATCCAATCTTATTAATTTAAAATTTTGACATATAGTTAAACACATCGGAAAAACGTTTACATCCATAACGTTGATGTTACATCATGTATCTATATCCTGCATCAAAAAATAGAAGGTAAACACTTTTTATGTTATGGCACATCATCCCCTTACCATTAAAATCTAAACTATAAAGGTAACAAAATATGGAAGAAAAACTAATCTATAAAGGTAACAAAATATGGAAGATAACCTTGTATGGAAAAATTTTATGTTATGGCACATCATCCCCTTACCATTAAAATCTAAACTATAAAGGTAACAAAATATGGAAGAAAATCTAATCTATAAAGGTAACAAAATATGGAAGATAACCTTGTATGGAAAAATTCCCCACCATGCAAAAATCTTCTATCACCCCCTTACCATTAAAATCTAAACTATAAAGTTAACAAAATATGGAAGAAAATCTAACCTATAAAGGTAACAAAATATTGAAGATATCCTTGTAGGAAAAGATTCTCCACCATGCAAAACTCTTAATAAATAATAAATAATGGCTATCGCCAAAATTATTTTCAACTCATTTAATAAAAGTTTTTTCATAGTTATTAGAGATTACTTTCTTCTAAGGAAATTCGTTACTAAATAATAAATTAATACTATCTTTTCATGGATAAATTGATTAACATAATGGTAATATTAAGCATTTTGGCATTTTGGATTAAATAAGTCCATACATTACAAAGTGTATTGATTTATGTCATACATGAATACATCGAGATATGATTCTTGGTTCATCTTCAAAGAGGTTTAATGACCTTTCACATTCATTTACAATTCTCCATATTTCTAAATTAATATTTACAATAATACTTATAATTATATCATACTCCCAAGGATTAAGTGTCTAGCATCTTCTTGTTTAATTCGAAGGGGTGTTTGTATGTTCAAACATCTTTTTAAAATTTTCAAACTTTTTTTTTCCAAGCGTTTTGGTGAAGATGTCTACAATTTGCTTACTTGTGGAATAATGTATCAGTGGAATGGTCTTGGCATCTACATGATGTTGAATCAAATGGTATTTTGTGTTGATGTGTTTGGTTCAATGAATCTAAGATTCTTGTCCAACTTCATTGTAGAAGTGTTGTCGATCAAAAGTGGAGTAACATTAATTTGTTTCTCGTGCAAATCTTCTAGTATCTTATGGAGCCACACAATCTCCTATGTTGCCTCTGCAACAACCATATACTCATCCTTTGTAGTGGAATCTATTGGAATGAACTGCAATCTCTCAACCTTTATTTCCCAAATTTTCTATTTGGTTAATGTTGACAAGAATTATATCTACAATAAAGCAAATCCCCGATGAGTGGGTTGAGCTCATTGTCAGATAGAGGGATAGAACACTACTCATATTTCCCCAGGGTTCATATTCATAACTTGAAATAGAAGATGGAAGATAAAAGTAAACACATGTTTAATTGTTGTTTGTCCTTCATCGTCTAAGTGATCTGGATTTTATGAGCAGAACGAAATAAATACAAATTATTAAAAGATGCTTAACATGGAATAATAGAGATACAATAAAACTGGTTTTCTATTAAATAAGGAAATAAGATGAAACTGTAAAATGCAGCAGAAAACCAGCTTGTTGGAATGGTGGTAGCTTATCTCTGAGAAGAGATACGACGGTTGTGCTCATTCGCAAGAAGATGATTACAATGAGGCTCTGAAGGCCTTTTTACAATAAACATGAATGTCGAAAACCCTAGACATCCAAAAACCTAACCCTAGGAGATGAAGCGCCAAAATTCACGTGGGCCTCGTTTGGGTAAGTTATTACAACAACTTCCCGAGGTCGTAACTTTTGCATACGATCTTCGTTTTAGGCACATGATAGCCTATTGGAAGGTCTATCCGAGGAATACACATTTTGATGTTATTTATCAAAGGTCATTTTTTACTGTGGTGAGCCCTAAAAACGTTGTTTAGGACCTCAAAACAACCCCGCAAGTCAAGGACCCGAAAACTAGGAAAAAAAACTACCAAATTGGAAAACTGCCAAAATGAACCAGTTTGAATAGGTGGGAGGCCACCAACATCCATCTGGATCACTGAGTAACTTGGTTGATTTGATCCCATATCCAAAATATTTAACAAACTACACATAAAATCAAATAACCACAACCTTTATCATTTCCATATTGACATTCCAAATGAGTAATAAGATTTGAAAAATATAAAACCCCGATCTTTAGGTAAATCAAAGTCCTACCAATCCTATTTTTCATGCATGACAATATTTGATCAAATACACAAGATTTCATTTTTTGTGGGGGGGGAGGCATAGAGAAGAAAGTAGATTTATATTATGGGGGGGCCACAAGGCATAGAGAAGAAAGTAGATTTATATTATTAATTGGAAAAGTGACAACAAGTGTCTAACTAAACCTTGTTGCAACACCTCCTTCACCAAAGCCTGGGCCCTCTCGTCCTTAGCCACATGTACTCATCTCTCCATCAATGTAGCCACAATCTTACCTCTCCATCAATGTAACCTCAATCTTACCTCGGTAGAGTAGTGAAAGGATGGCCAAACAATCTCTACAAAAATTTCAATCACCACTTGGAGAACCAAAGGTTAGTTCACCTCGAGCAGAGAGAAAACAAGGGCCAAAGATTATCAACCAAAGGCTAAAAATTTCTTTAGAGTATTGTTGCCTTCTCTTATCGTTTCCTTTTATCAACCTAGGACCTCTTATTTGTATAAGTAGTGGAGTGATAATGTCAATGAAGAGTGAAATGCATGTTATATAAGTGTGAGGTATAAGTGTGAGGCATCCATAATTTATGCTCAAGGAATATGCATTGTGTGCAATTTGTATTTTTTAGGATATTATGATGGTTCTCATGAGTTTAGTATCGAAGAGTCATGACTTGGTCACAACTTTACTAAGAGAACCAACAAGATTTTTACTGTTACGAAAAAGGCCCATGAATGTGTTGTAAAATACTAAAATATACTTGGAAGTATTCTATTATTTTTGGCATAAAAGGTGCTAGTAACCTCACTTAGTTGATTTGATCAAGGATGACCAAATATAAGTATCACAATTAAGATGGATCACTCTTAGGTTATCAATCATAAGGTTCCCACCATATAACAATTATAATTGGGACTTTTAATAAGTGAGAGGGTAACACATGTATAAAGACTTATTGAATGCATGCATAAAGATGTATTTATGTCATATAAACAATTTTGAAGACATATACATGTAAAATGTTAAGAGTATTGGACTTAGTAATTGTCATTTTTTTAGGAAAGCATGTGAAAGAGGTCAATATTTTTTATTTATTTTTTATGTTTTTGTATAAAGAGAGGGGAAGACCCAACAACAATCATAATTTATAGAAAAACCAATTAACCATTATATTGATAGGAGGCACCACTCCCTTGTAATTGCTCCATCAATATATAACAATTATAATTAAATGTTTTAATTAATAACAATCACAATTATATTTTTTAATTAATAACAACAAAATGCATGAATGAAACAAATGTTATTGTTTAATGATTAGAACACCAACATATATCATACAAGCAGGACAAACAATTTACATTTTACAGTAAAGTAATAAATGCTTTATAAATTGAGATAGGTGTTATCTTAATCTATACAACATTTATTACTCTGCTGTTAAGTACATATTGCTTTCTTACATACCGTACATGTTTAAATTTCTACTATTTTAAAGTCTTTGTATAAGTACATGTTTAAATTTCTACTGTTTTAAAGTCTTTGCATGTACTACAGAAAATGTTTGACCAAAAAGACCTTCACTCTCTAATAAAATGATAGTGACATTTAAACAGTAGTAGTCTAAAAATGATAGTGACATTTAAGCATTAGTCTAAATGTTCTACTCTAAAATAGTGGGCACCACAGGCGACGTGACGTTGCACTGCGTTGTGGTGGGGAATGGATAGGATTTCTAACGTCATAAGTAAATATGACCATGCCATCAATATATCTGCGACATCCGATGTATGGTCCACGCACTGATTCTCCAATTACCTAATCACACTGCATTTTATATAAAATTATTTTATGCATTTTCTGTCAATGTGTCGTAGTATTCTTGTTCTTTTTTGGAAACAAACAGAGATTTAAAAAGAAAACAATACGCAAATTTTTGTTTGAGAAAGGATAATGCAATATGGAATCTGAGAGTTTGGAATAATATTAGTAACAGCCCTTCAAAGAATAGAAGAATGCTGCAAAATCCTTGCAAGAATATCCAAGGCCACTCCCAATATAATTATATTTGGATTATAATTGTATTTTGATAAAAAAAAAAATGAACCACTCCCAATATAATTATAATTATATTTGGATTATAGTTTATACTTATATTTTGAAAAGAAAAAAATATAATTGTAGTTTTAAATGTATTATTGCAAAGCCACTCCCAAAGAAAAATATAAATTTTTGAAGTCAATGAGAAACATAAATAAAATTGTCACATCCAAGGCCAGGCATGCGCATTCTGTTAAAGCTATTAAGCCGCATAAAGGAAAAGTAGGGAACTTGTCATTTGATGTGTGCAGATAAGAAAATTGCAGGTGAAGGTAGAGAAAAGAGAGTGGGGGGTCCCACTTCATTCAGAGTTCCGACATGTCCCCCGTATCATGCACGGCGATAACAGTAAACACACAACCTCTCCATTGTCATGACATTTTTTTATATGATCTACAACATAAAATGGAAAATGGAGTTTGAAAGATTTTATAAAAATACGATGTATTAAAATTAAAACGAAGTTATATTTTGAAAGATTTCCTAACAATATGATGTATTCTTTTGAACCAATTATTAACCATATTGAAATGAACTTTTCACAATTCATTTTAGTGTGTTGAGGGTATTGTTTCATAAATATGTGAAAAATATTTATCTTTTTTTTAATAGAAAATTCGCACAAAATTATATTAGAGTATAATTTTTTTTATATAGTAAATTTTTTTTTTCCAGGATATCACAACTATCCTATTAACTACATCAAACTATTCAAATCAATAATAGATCTTAAACAAATTGTCCACTTCTATCTATCTATCTCAAAAGGGTCCCTACAACATCAAACGGATAATCCATCATAACATAATGACATTGTCATAGCCTTCAAGATCTAAAGTCATTATAAAAATTGATAAAAATCGACAAATACCCAAGAAGCCTAGAAGAGATTTATGATAGAAATAGGTCCTGTCGTCCCCTTATCCCAAGAGAAGAAGGATAATCTTCCTTTTGGAGCCAGAAGCACTTGTTTGGAAATATCGTCAGCTTCTTTATTGAATTCCCGAAAAAAGTGTTGGAAGTTGATTCCTAGAAAATATGTCGCCAGATCCTTCATTCCGAGCTTCCAACCTTCAATGTCAATGGCCTGAAGCTTTCCTCTGTGATTTAACCAGTTAATCACCACTTTTGAATTCCCCCAATATCTGAATCTTTTGAATATTCCACTGCTTTGCAAGATATAGAGTCGCCCACACTCCCATGAGCTCGGCCTTTGTATTTGAACTTGCCCCGCAATTTAAAAACCACATGTGAACCTTTGAATCTGGTTGTTTAATTACACCCCCAGCACCGCATATCCCACCACCTGAACTGGAAGCTCCGTCAAAACAAGTCATGGTGTATCCATCCATTTGAGTAACAATGCAAATTTTAGTGGTTTTTAATTTTGGAGAAGAAAGGATTTTGTTATGTGCGCCAAGGATCTTGTAAACCACAGCCCCGACTAAAGGAGAATTGTCTTAAAAAATGGCTTTGTTTCTCTCTAGCCAAATAAACCAACAAGTGTAGGCCGCCATCATTTTTGAAACTATTTTATCCTGCGCCCACTCCTCTATACAGTCAGACAACGTGGGGCCTGTCCATGATTTTATGATTTTTAATAATAGGGATAATCTGGACCAGACATTCTGAGTAAATATACATTGTAGAAATAGGTGATTAATGTCTTATGTACCAAGTTTGCATAAAATGCACATAACTAGGCCTTCCTAGCCCTTCTTTTGAAGGATGTCCCAAGTCAATATCCTGTTTGTAGCAGGCAACCATAAGAATAATTTTATTTTCAATTGAAGTTTCCATTTCCAAATACTCACCTTACATCCCCGCCCCTTCGGAAGATCCTGGGTTGATATGAGCGCGGACTATATATTTTTCACACTGATTTTTCTGGACACATCACCCCTCGTCCATAGAAGTGTATCTTTATAATCAAATAGTGAAACACCCGCTCCCTAGAGTTCTTTAACAAAGTCGTCCCATTCAGAAGCTAATATACCAGATAGTCTCAAATCCGTGTTGTTTAACCACTTCTTTGCCAAGGATGTAGGATCACGAGTTTTCGAGGCTTGTGTTAAAACCACTTGCTAATTCAACTGAGTGATAAGATCTTCTGAGAGAAAGGCATTTTCATCTAAGCCTAGGATCCTATCTCTACCAATCAAAATGAGTTGACCCGTACCCGGGCGCCAGCTGAGCCAATGATTTAAAACATGAACAGAGCGGATAAGATTAGACCACATTCTAGAAGTTGAGTGGTTTATATATTTTGCCAATCGGAACCAACTGATGACAGTACTATTTGGTAAGTATTTCTCTAGAATAATATTATGCCAAATACCTTCCTGAATCAACACTCTCCATAGAGTATTTGCATTCAAAGCCAAGTTGAAAAAACCAAGATTACGCAACCCCCACCCACCAAACTTCTTCGGTCTAGACATAATATCCCAACTACATAGGTGATAATGTTGGGAGTCATTATGACTATTCCAGAGGAAATGGAACATCATTTTCCTGATCTTGCAAAGTACCGAGCATGGAATTTCCTCCATCAACATCGAGTAAACAAGTTGTCCTTCTAATACTGTTTTGATTAAAATATATCTACCTCCCAAAGAGATCCATCTATAACACCACGAGTTTATCTTCTTCAAAATCTTGATCACTAACCATTCTCAATCTGCTTCCCTGTGAGCTCCAGTCTTCAAGTAATAACCCAGATAACGAAAGCCAATGGAAAGGTCACTGAATTTATAAGGCGTAAAATCATTGAAGGGTAAAAGTTCGGTATCTGAAAGGCCTTCAAAGTGGACTGTTGTCTTTGTAGAATTGATCATAAGACCCGAATCTTTACAAAATAAGTTGATAATAAAGACTACATCCCTCCATTCTTGAATATTTTCCTTTGACATGATTAAAACATCGTCCACAAACAATAAGTGGAGAATTTTCATCAATCTTGAAACTTTAATACATGAGAACAATCCTTCATCGAAACTATTTTTTAATAAGATATTGAGGCCTTCCATAACTAGAATAAAAAGTAGAGGAGATAATGGGCACCCTTGGCGTAATCCCCTACCGCTCCTGAAGAAATCTACTGCCTCACCATTGAGTAGAACTGTGAAGGAAGAGAAAGTTACGCATCCCATGATCCACTTTGTCATCTGTATCCCAAATCCCACTTTAATTAAGGTCAATCTTAAGTGTTCCCAATCAATACAATCATAAGCCTTCCTTAAGTCCAATTTTAAAATGAGAGATTTAATCTTTTTCTTCTTAATGTTGTGTATGCTCTCATGTGTAGTGTCAATTGCATCTTGGATCCTCCTTCCCTGTAGGAAGCCCAACTATTCTACAGATAGAGACCTTGATAAAATCGTCTTTATGTGATTTGCTATGATTTTTTATATCATTTTGTAACAAAGATTACATAAAGATATTGAGCAGAAGTCTTCAAAATTTGATGGATTATTTGTCTTTGGAATCAGAGTAAGGAAGGTTGAATTTATGCAGCCCGAGGCAGACCCCAATCTTCTCGATTCCTCCACCATCGCCAGAAGGTCTTCTCCAACAAGATCAAAAAAGAAAGTAAAAAACTCATCAGTCCATCCATCCGGGCCCAAACTCTTATCCTTCTTGAAAAGAAAAAGAACAACCTTTAGTTCCTCCAAAGTGACCGGGTTATATAGCACATCAGATTCCTCAACACTTACCATATGTGGAAACATATCAATAATCTTGCATGGATCGGTCGTATTCTGGACAGTCGGAGCCATATAGAAAATTTTGAAATAATGTACTACTTCCTGTTTTATGAGATCCTGGTCGTTGATTTTTTCACCATTCTCATCGATGATCTCCCAAATGTGCTTCCGGTTCCTACTATGACTAGCATAGTTATGGAAAAATTTTGTGTTATTATCCCCACTCTCTAACCAAGTGACCCTGCTCCGAAGTCTCCATTGTTCTTCAATCCCAATTAAAATCAAATTTCTTTCAGATTCCAGCTGCCTGAGAAATTTACTATCTGCTATATTATTTGGATCTCTGACCAATCTCAGAATAGTCGCCTTGGTATCCGCTTCTAAATTTAGTAAATTACCTTTGTCTCTAGCCACTTTTTCTTTATACCAAATTTTTTATTGAGTTTTTAGTACTTTTATCTTCTAGAACAAACTATTTTGTCTGCCACCCTTCGATAGGAATACAGGATCCTACCAAATCGTATGCACAAGTGCCACAAAGTCTTCGTCTTTTAGCCAATGTGCGTTTAGCTTGGAAGGGAAGGCCTTATAAATAGGCAGAATTTCCAATTGTAAGAGGACTGGAGCATGGTCCGAGATATAAGGAAACTCAACCCAAGACCTATACAGGCCAACAATTGATAACAAGTCTTCTGATACAATACACATGTCCAGTCTCCTAGCCACTTCATCAAGACCAACACACCCATTCCGCCAAGTGGGCACCCGTTTTGTTGGTTGTATGGCGATCAACCTTTTTGAAATAAAAAGATCTCTGTAAAAATCATCAAACAATCATGACATTGTTGATCTTCCCCAGACCTCTACCATAGAAAGAAGAATATTCATGTCGCCAACAATTATCAAATTTTTATGTCCAAAATACCACTATCTGCAACTGATCTCCAAAATAGTTTCCTATCTGTGCACGGACCGTAACTGTTAAGCAGAGCCAAATCCTTCTGATTTTTGTTACAACTGCCTGTTAACAAAATACCACCGATAGTAAGGAAGGGCACTAGATTAAAAAGACTAGGATCCCAACAGGCTATCAATCCTCCCGAGGTACCCAAGGAGTTTACCACACATGAAACCAAGGATGGGCGAAACGCATGCAAAAAATCCCACGTTTTCTGAGCATTTACAAAAGTTTCTTGAAGAAAGATAATTTCAGGGCGGTTCTAATCCACAAGTCACAAAAATGAGGCTTTTTTTAGGGAACCTCCAATTCCTCTTATGTTCAGTAAGAGTAATAAAATTACTTTGAGCGTGCTAGGGCTTTCATTGCTCTAAGAGCTCCACTATCAATGGAGGAGGGAATATTATCACCGGATCTGGAAGATTCCGCCATTTTTTTACAAGAGCTGCATGCCTTTATAGGGTAATGTTTAATTCCCGATCCGTTTGACCAGGCGAACTCATTTTTGTTCACTTCAGAGGGAACCCGAGAGGCAAATTCCCCTAGGTCGTTATATGGCTCATAGAGTTCCTTTCCCAAGAAGGTAGGTAGCTTAATAGAAGAGTTTTGGTCCCTAATGTAAGGAATCAATGAATCCAGTACCTCATGGAGAGTAGACTTCTCCTCCTCCAATTCTCTATATCTAGGTTCAAAAACTAAACCAGTCAGTTCCGGCTGAGAGGGTGACCGGGGAAGAACTGACGACCGAGAGCTTCGAAAGGGTAAGGTAGTTTGAGAGATTTGCGGATCGTTTGAAGAAGGTAAAACAGAGTCAAGTAATGGTAGCTCCTTTGTAACCGACAACTGAGAGCTATGAAAAGGTAAGGTAGTCTGAGAGGCTCGTGGAGTGTTCGATGCAGGTAAAACATAGTCATGTAACTATAGCTCCCTTGTAGCTAAGGAAGGTGGAGTTGTCTGTTCTCTAGGACACCCAACATCCATAGACACTGGAGCACAAGTCACTGGGTCTCCCTCTAGGATCCCTTTAGAAGAAGAAGTAGAGGATAAGAGCCATCGAGAGTTGTCAAGGGCATCCCTCTCCCATAGCGTTAAAGTAGAAAACAAAGTAGGACATATTTTTTTTAAGCTATCCCGAGGATCGAGAGATCCTTAGGATTGCTTTACTATTACAATAAGCAACTTGATCATCTTCAAAACTGCCTTGCGCCATAAAGTCTTCAACCTCCAATAGCTTGTGCATCTTCAATATTTCCTTTGCTATCTTGGGTTTGACAATATTTAACCAATCCTGCAATAAAACCAGACAATTCCAATCATATTTAGGATCTATGTAATCTAATCTTCAACAACAATGCTAAAGAGTATATTATTCATTTTCTATTCTATTTGCTCCTAAATAATTGAAAAGTCAATCAAGATGATATCATGAAATGTGGGAAAAAGGAAGATATTTATACCTTTTTCATAACCTAACACCAGGCGAACTCATTTTTGTTCACTTCGGAGGGAACCCAAGAGGTAAATTCCCCTAGGTGGTTAGATGGATCATAGAGTTCCTTTCCCAAGAAGGTAGGTAGCTTAATAGAAGAGTTTTGGTCCCTAATGTAAGGAATCAATGAATCTAGTACCTCATGGAGAGTAGACTCCTCCTCCTCCAGTTCTCTATATCCAGGTTAAAAAACTAAACCAGTCAGTTCTGGCTGAGAGGGTGACCAGGAATGAACTGATGACCGAGAGCTTCGAAAGGGTAAGGTAGTCTGAGAGATTTGTGGATCGTTCGAAGCAAGTAAAATAGAGTCAAGTAATGGTATCTTCTTTGTAACCAGCGACCGAGAGCTATGAAAAGGTAAGGTAGTCTGAGAGGCTCGTGGAGTGCTTGATGCAGGTAAAACATAGTCATGTAACTGTAGCTCCCTTGTAGCTAAAGAAGGTGGAGTTGTCCGTTCTCTAGGACACCCAACGTCCATAGACACTGGAGAACAAGTCACTGGGTCTCCCTCTAGGATCCCTTTAGAAGAAGAAGTAGAGGATAAGAGCCATCGAGAGTTGTCAAGGGCATCCCTCTCCCATACCGTTAAAGTAGAAAACAAAGTAGGACATATTTTTTTTAATTTACCCAAGAGAGTAGGCAGATTCTCTGGATGGCTAACAAACTCTGTACCATAGTGTATCTCGTCGCTGTCATAAGAGTCCACCTCTGTAACATAATCAAGAGGATCTTTTTGAAGACATGTATCCTCTGATGATTCATCTGCCCCCTTTCCAGTACAGTCACGCCGCAAGTGTCTAGTGCAGCGACATTGACTACAACGAAATGGTACGCCAAGATAGTCTAACCTTTGTGAAAGATGGCAGCCTCTCCATTCAATGTATAAAACCTCAGGGAGTCCTTCATGAATATCCATCTCGACTAATACTTCTACCTCGAATGCACAAACACCACCAGTATATATAATTTCAAAATACTTTGGATATTTCAGCACTTAAAATGAAGAAAATATTATTTTCTAGATTCATAGTATTGTATGATCTCTCTATATCATATAGAGAAACACTAAATGACATCACGCCATGGGTGGTGATATATTCACAGATTGAAACTTTACGCACACTAGCTTTAGTGCCCATTTTATCTCATTTGTCACTTGCTCATATATTTAAATCATTTCTTAATCTTAATGCCTTTGAACATTAGGGAAACATGATGGCCAATAATCCTTTGGGAAGTTAATGTTGTTGAATCGATAGTGACATTGGATCCTCCAACAGGGTTGCACCAATCAACAAAGTGGAAGGGTGTTTGAAAAAAGAAGGGGAAGAAAGGTACAACCATAAACATTTCATACTCTTAATGAAACAAAAATTCCTTCATTGAAATATGTAGTTTCTGTTAACATATTTGTAGTCTTAATTGCAAATCGAATTTCAATGCTAATTGATCATAATTATAACTAATTTTTTTGATTCATTGAAAGGGTCAAGCATTGAATGTTAAATTATGTATCTCCTAAGGCTTTTTCTTTATTTCCATAGAAAACAAAATTACATTCCTTAGGTGGTGGAGCACGATCTGAAACTCATATTCTTACCAACTGCCAACAAAGAAAAAGCAAGACTTAAGGCTTTTATATTCAATTCCATATAAAAAGGCATATCAAAACTTATCGATTCTCTTAGGGCTACATAGCCACTTAGCTTATGTAGCTGTCAGAAAAAATATCCTACTGATGGGAAGTCACCTCCCCAACGGCATGGACTTCCATAACTAGCTTATATTCAAGCATAGAAAAGGCCTCTTTGGACAAAGAGTCTGCCATAGAATTGTTTTCCCTGTATACATGAGAAACAAATAAATTTTGGAAGTTACGGACACATGATTTCAAGTTCTGGCCAATCATTAGTAAATCAATATTAGTCAATTGAACGTCGTCAATAATCTAATCTACAATTAGCTTGGAATCCTCAAATACTTGGAGTTCATGGATATTTCATTTCATAGCACATTTAAGAAGTTCAAGAAGAGCCTGAAAATCACCTTTATTATTTGTACCATTATGTAACATACCCAACCACCAACTGGGATATGCCACTTAAAATTTTCTTGAACTTTGATACCATATTGTAATGTCTCCATTGCCAACAACTCCACAAAATTGATCTGATACTAATTATAACATATAAATACTCTACAGTGCATAGTTACATACATATTCATAACATAATTATACATGCAAGATAAACATGTTAAACCCATGAAAAAAAATGCACAAATATTACTGTAACACATGATTTACACACAATTGACACTTATCTTTGATTTAAGGTACACCAACTGTGTGCAGACCTTCCACGTTCCTCCCGGCCTTAGACCACACTACTCATAACTCTCAGCAGTGGGTCACCCCTAAGCTGGGGATAAACTCCACTTGGGTAAGGTTGCCTTGCCAAGCTAATGTATATCAGACAACATGAAACTCAGTCACAGGTAACTCAGTCATAGGTGACTCAAACACAGGAAAATCCGTCATAGGTGCCAATTCATACTGACAATCTACAATCCATCATTCCCCACATGATTCTCCCACCCCAGGATGTGTGCCCCTTCTCTGCTCAACAGTCCTTCGGTTGCTCCAATTCCCTTCCAGGGCTTCAACAACAGGCCAAACATGAAGCTGCAGAGTGATGTCACTGCAATTTAGCACCTCAGGAAATTACTTCCCTGCAATTCTCTCACTTGGAGAAAATGCAATGTCCCACGAGCATGACAACTCACCTCCTCAGTTCAACTCTCCAAGCTAATCAAGGTACATGTATCTGTGACAGTAACAACAGGGTACTTATGACAATCACCACATGGTCTGATGTCAGTAATAGCAAGGTCATGATCCCCCTCCTGATTGAATGATGGAAAAAATGTACTAAGTCCCAAACAAGGATGATTTTAAGGATGGAAATTTATTTTAAAATGTAGAAACCTTGGCGAATCTTACTAATCCTTCATAAGTAAACTATAAATGTTT
>ML778768.1:171720-193022 GCA_009831015.1 Picea engelmannii
ACACAGATTTACGTGGTTCACCCAGTGTGGGCTACGTCCACCAGAGAAATTGCCAGGTCCTTCCTTTATTATTATCCAACAAATGAAGGGATACAACCTACAACAAAACCCGTTGTAACTTCCTCTTCTTTCTCTCACAGTCTGCTCTCTCAGAATACAATATTCACCATCATCCATAGTCGTAATACATTTCCCTCATAAAAGAGGGTTTCCTTCTAGGGCAAAAAACCCTAACATAATCTCTATCGTTAGATCTGTGACCTTATAATGAATGGTCCAGATTTACAATGAAATTGCAATATACTTTTACAAGTCAATTTTTGCTTCGGGGGCTTCGCCCCCGAACCCCCGCTTGCCCCCGGACCCCGCAGAGGGGGTACCCCCCCTCTGCACTCCCCCGCGTGGAAGAGTGTACATACTTCTGGGGTGTAAATACTTCATGGGGTATAAACACAGCTGAAAGCAAAAGACCTCTAAATCAGGAAGATAATCAGGCTCCATAACCAACAAAAAGTTCGGTATCCGAAAGGCCTTCAAAGTGGATCGTTGTCTTTGTAGAATTGATCATAAGACCGGAAGCTTTACAAAATAAGTTGATAATAAAGACTATATCCCTCCATTCTTGAAGATTTTCCTTTGACATGATTAAAACATCGTCCACAAACAATAAGTGGAGAATTTTCATCAATCTTGAAACTTTAATACATGAGAACGATCCTTCATCGAAACTATTTTTTAATAAGATACCGAGGCCTTCCATAACTAGAATAAAAAGTAGAGGAGATAATGGGCACCCTTGGCGTAATCCCTTACCGCTCCTGAAGAACTCAGTTGCCTCACCATTGAGTAGAACTATGAAGGAAGAGGAAGTTATGCATCCCATGATCCACTCTATCATCTGTATCCCAAATCCCACTTTAATTAAGGTCAATCTTAAGTGTTCCCAATCAATACAATCATAAGCCTTCCTTAAGTCCAATTTTAAATTGAGAGATTTAATCTTTTTCTTCTTAATGTTGTGTATGCTCTCATGTGCAGTGTCGATTGCATCTTGGATCCTCCTTCCCTGTAGGAAGCCCAACTGTTCTGTAGATAGAGACCTTGATAAAATCGACTTTACACGATTTGCTATGATTTTTTTATATCATTTTGTAACAAAGATTACAAAAAGATATCAAGCGGAAGTCTTCTAAATTTGATGGATTATTTGTCTTTGGAATCAGAGTAAGGAAGGTTGAATTTATGCAGCCTGAGACATACCCCAATCTTCTCGTTTCCTCCACCATCGCCAGAAGGTCTTCTCCAACAAGATCAAAAAAGAAAGTAAAAAATTCATCGGTCCATCCATCTGGGCCCAGACTCTTATCCTTCTTGAAAAAAAAAAGAACAACCTTTAGTTCCTCCAAAATGACCGGGTTATATAGCACATCAAATTCCTCAACACTTAACATATGTGGAAACATATCAATAATCTTGCATTGATCGGTCATATTCTGGACAGTCGGAGACATATAGAAAATTTTGAAATAATGTACTGCTTCCTGTTTTATGAGATCCTGGTCGCTGATTTTTTCACCATTCTCATCGGTGATCTCCCAAATGTGCTTCCAGTTCCTACTATGACTAGCATAGTTATGGAAAAAATTTGTGTTATTATCCCCGCTCTCTAACCAAGTGACCTTGCTCCGAAGTCTCCATTGTTCTTCAATCCCAGTTAAAATCAAATTTCTTTCAGATTCTAGCTGCCTGAGAAATTTACTATCTACTAGATTATTTGGATCTTTGACCAATCTCAAAATAGTCACCTTGGTATCCGCTTCTAAATTCAGTAAATTACCTTCGTCTCTAGCCACTTTTTCTTTATACCAAATTTTTGATTGAGTTTTTAGTACTTTTATCTTCCAAAACAAACTATTTTGTCTGCCACCCTCCGATGGGAATACAGGATCCTACCAAATCTTATGCACAAGTGCCACAAAGTCTTCGTCTTTTAGCCAATGTGTGTTTCGTTTGAAAGGGAAGGCCTTATAAATAGGCAGAATTTCCAACTATAGGAGGACTGGAGCATGGTCCAAGATATAAGGAAACTCAACCCAAGACCTATACAGGCCAACAATTGATAACAAGCCTTCTGATACAATACACCTGTCCAGTCTCCTAGCCACTGCATCAAGACCATCATGCCCATTCCGCCAAGTGGGCACCAGTTTTGTTGGTTGTATGTCGATCAACCTTTTTGAAATAAAAAAATCTTTGTAAAAATTATCAAACGATCATGACATTGATGATCCACCCCAAACCTCTGCCATAGAAAAAACAATATTCAAGTCGCCAACAATTATCAAATTTTTATGTCCAAAATACCACTATCTGCAACTAATCTCCAAAATAGTTTATTATCTGTGCACAGACCGTAACTGTTAAGCAGAGCCAAATCCTTCTGAGTTTTGTTACACCTACCTGTTAACAAAATACCACCGATAGTAAGGAAGGGCACTAGATTAAAAATACTATGATCCCAAGAGACTATCAATCCTCTTGAGGTACCCAAGGAGTTTACCACACATGAAACCAAGGATGGGTGAAATGCATGCAAAAAATCCCAAGTTTTCTGAGCATTTACAAAAATTTCATGAAGAAAGATAATTTTAGGGTGGGTCTGATCCACAAGTCACCAAAATGAGTATTTTTTGAGGGAGCCTCCAATCCCTCTTATGTTCAGTGAGAGTAATAAAATTACTTTGAGCGTGCCAGGGCTTTCATTGCTCTAAGAGCTCCACTATCAGTGGAGGAGGGAATATTATCACCGGATCTGGAAGATTCCACCAATTGTTTACGAGAGTTGCATGTCTCTATAGGATAATGTTCAATTCCCAATCCGTTTGACCAGGCGAACTCATTTTTGTTCACTTCGGAGGGAACCCGAGAGGTAAATTCCCCTAGGTCATTAGATGGCTCATAGAGTTCCTTTCCCAAGAAGGTAGGTAGCTTAATAGGAGAGTTTGGTCCCTAATGTAAGGAATCAATGAATCCAGTACCTCATGGAGAGTAAACTCCTCCTCCTTCGGTTCTCTATATCCAGGTTCAAAAACTAAACCAGCCAGTTCCGGCTGAGAGGGTGACTAGGAAAGAACTAACGACCGAGAGCTTCGAAAGGGTAAGGTAGTCTGAGAGATTTGTGGATCGTTCGAAGCAGGTAAAACAGAGTCAAGCAATGGTAGCTCCTTTGTAACTAGTGACCGAGAGCTACGAAAAGGCAAGGTAGTCTAAGAGGCTCGTGGAGTGTTTGATGCAGGTAAAACATAGTCATGTAACTGTAGCTCCCTTGTAGCTAAGGAAGGTGGAGTTGTTCGTTCTCTAGGACACCCAACATCCATAGACACCGGAGAACAAGTCACTGGGTCTCCCTATAGGATCCCTTTAGAAGAATAAGTATAGGATAAGATCCATCGAGAGTTGTCAAGGCCATCCCTCTCCCATAGCGTTAAAGTAGAAAACAAAGTAGGACATATTTTTTTTAATTTACCCTAGAGAGTAGGCAGATTCTCTGGATGGCTAACAAACTCTGTACCATAGTGTATCTCCTCACTTCCATAAGAGTCCACCTCTGTAACATAATCAAAAGGATCTTTTTGAAGACATGTATCCTCTGATGATTAATCCACCCCCTTTCTAGTACAGTCACACCGCAAGTGTCCAGTGCAGCGACATCGACTACAACGAAATGGTACGCCAAGATAGTCTAACCTTTGTGAAAGATGGTGGCCTCTCCATTCAATGTATAAAACCTCAGGGCGTCCTTCATGAAGATCCATCTCGACTAATACCTCTACCCCGAATGCACAAACACCACCAGTATATATAATTTCAAAATACTTTGGATATTTCGGCACTTAAAATGAAGAAAATACTATTTTTTGGATTCATAGTATAGTATGATCTCTCTATATCATATAGAGAAACACTAAATGACATCATGCCATGGGTGGTGTTGATGCTTGTATTTACAGTTAGAAACTTTACACACACTAGCTTTAGTGCCCATTTTATCTCATTTGTCCCTTGCTCATATATTTAAATCATCTCTTAATCTTAATGCCTTCGAACATTAGGGAAACATGATGGCCAATAATCCTTTGGGAAGTTAATGTTGTTGAATCGATAGTGACATTGGAGCCTCCAACAGGGTTGCACCAATCAACAAAGTGGAAGGGTGTTTGAAAAAAGAAGGGGAAGAAAGGTACAACCATAAACATTTCATACTCTTAACGAACAATTTTTTCCTTCATTGAAATATGTGAGTTTTCATTAACATATTTGTAGTCTTAATTGCAAATCGAATTTTAATGCTAATTGATCATAATTATAACTAAATTTTTTGATTCATTGAAAGGGTCAAGCATTGAATGTTAAATTATGTATCTCCTAAGGCTTTTTCTTTATTTCCATAGAAAACAAAATTACATTCCTTAGGTGTTGGAGCACGATCTGAAGCTCACATTCTTACCAACTACCAACAAAGAAAAAACAAGACTTAAGGCTTTTATATTCAATTCCATATAAAAAGGCATATCAAAACTTATTGATTCTCTTAGGGCTACATAGCCACTTAGCTTATGCAGCTGTCAAAAAAAATATCCTCCTGATGGGAAGTCACCTCCCCAATGGCATGGACTTCCATAACTAGCTTATATTCAAGCATAGAAAAGGCCTCTTTGGACAAAGAGTCTGCCATAGAATTGTTTTCCCTGTATACATGAGAAACAAATAAATTTTGGAAGTTACGAACACATGATTTCAAGTTCTGGCCAATCATTAGTAAATCAATATCAGTCAATTAAATGTCGTCAATCATCTAATCTACAATTAGCTTGGAATCCTCGAATACTTGGAGTTCATGGATATTTCGTTTCATAGCACATTTAAGAAGTTCAAGAAGAGCCTGAAAATCACCTTTATTATTTGTACCATTATGTAACATACCCAACCACCAATTGGGCTATGCCACTTAAAATTTTCTTGAACTCTGACACCATATTGTAATGTCTCCATTACCAACAACTCCACAAAATTGCTCTGATACTAATTATAACATATAAATACTCTACAATGCACAATTACATACATATTCATAACATAAATATACATGCAAGATAAACATGTTAAACCCATGGAAAAAAATGAATAAATATTACTGCAACACATGATTTACACACAATTGACACTTATCTTTGATTTAAGGTGCACCAACTGTGTGCAGACCTTCTACGTTGCTCCCGGCCTTAGACCACACTACTCATAACTCTCAGCAGTGGGTCACCCCTGAGCTGAGGATAAACTCCACTTGGGTAAGGTTGCCTAGCCAAGCTAAGGATAAACTCCACTTGGGTAAGGTTGCCTAGCCAAGCTAATGTATATCAGATAACATGAAACTCAGTCACATGTAACTTAGTCATAGGTGACTCAAACATAGGAAACTCCATCATAGGTGCCAATTCATACTGACAACCTACAATCCATCACTCCCCACATGATTCTCCCACCCCAGGAAGTGTGCCCCTTCTCTGCTCAGCAGTCCTTCGGTTGCTCCACTTCCCTTCTAGGGCTTCAACAATAGGCTGAACATGAAGCTGTAGAGCCATGTCGCTGTAATTTAGCACCTCGGGAAATTACTTCCCTGCAATTCTCTCACATGGAGAGAATGCAATGTCCTATGAGCTTGAAAACTCACCTCCTCAGTTCAACTCTCCAAGCTAATCAAGGTACAGGTATCTATGACAGTAACAACAGGGTACTGATGACAATCACCACATGGTCCGATGTCAGTAATAGTAGGGTCATGATCCCCCTCCTGATTGAATGATGGAAAAAATGTACTAAGTCCCAAACAAGGATGATTTTAAGGATGGAAATTTATTTTAAAATGTAGAAACCTTGGCGAATCTTACTAATCCTTCATAAGTAAACTATAAATGTTTGGCTATATTTTTGTAAAAGTATTCAAATTTCTAAGTATTTTATATAGTTTTTATAAAATTTTGGCTAATTTTAAGGTAAAATAATTTTATCCTATAGAATTTGGGAGAATCATTTTTAAAATAGAAAATCTCATTTTTGGAAAAACCATGGAAAATTAGCCCATGAGCGAAATTTAGCCCCTAAAATCATCCCTGGTCCCAAACTATTTGGATGCGTGTTCCCAACTTGACACTTGTCATGTTGAGAACTGTCTTCAATCCACATGTCCCCCTCCTTTAGACTTAGGATAAAATAATATCCTTGCTTTATACTTTTAAGAAATATTAATATAATATTCCTTTGGGTTTAAGCCCCTTTAACTTAGCCCCTTAACCTCAACTAGTGGTGTTAGCCCCCCATACACTTTTACATGGTTGGTCTGCCACAATGATGTGTTTTTATTATATTTTAATATGATTACATTTACATTCTCAATACAGAAGTACTGGTCTTTTTGCATCCAGGCTCACCAGCCTCAAAAACACAAATATCACACACTTAACCAATGCACGCAAAACTTCTGGGATGCGTGCACTCTTCTTTTAGTGCACCACCCTCACACACTTACACAGGTGCGTGTAACAATATGACATATATATATATAAAGGCTCTCTGGCCTCCAAAATCATGCACTAAGCTGGTGTGCACAAAATCCTAGACTGTGCGCCATCCTGGAAGGCTCCTCTTTTAGTGCGACATCCTTGCGCACTTACACTGGTGCCCATTGTATACATTAATTTGTTCCTCTTTTAGTGTGCCATTCCCACACTCACACAGTGGCATTCCAAATAAATTAAACTTCTCCTCTTTTAGTGCTCCATCCCCGCACACTTACACATGTGCACGCCAAACACATTACACTAAGCGCTATATTCATTTTAAAATGTGGACACTCTTTTAGTGTGATATTCACATGAACTAACTCAATGTGCGCAGAACTAAATAAAGGATCCTGTACCATCATCTCACCAACATATATGTAAAGTACAGTTACATTTATATGTACAATTGGGGTTCATCCTAGGGGTATTATATTCCCCTCCCCCTTATTTATGCACTATTCTTAGTGAAGTATATACACATGTACAACCAAAATTTCAAAAGTCTTCAAAATGATGGGGGTATTCTCCCCTCATAGCATCCTCATGCTCCCAAGTTGCATCCTCTGGGCCGTACCGGTTCCATTGGACCTTTACTAGCCCTGTGGCTCGATTCCAAAGCTGCTTGATCTTTCGATCCAATATGCACACCAAATGTACTTGAAAACCGCATTCTTGCTCCACCTGAATCACATTCCAATCAATTACATGATTAATATCTGGAACATACATGTTAAGCAATGATACATGGAATACATTATGAATACATATTGATGCAAGAAAGGAAATCATGTATGCTACAGGCCCAATCCTTTCCAGGATTTCAAATGGCCCACAAAAACGAGCTATCAGCTTTGAGAAATTTCCCAATTTTAGGGAACTTTTGTTGGCCTTTACTTTCAAGAACACATGATCACCCACTTTAAATTCTCTATGATTCTTTCCCTTATCAGCATATCTTTTCTTCCTGTCCTGGGAAACCTTGAAATTCTATTTTATTTTCATCGTTTTCTCTTCCATTTCCCTGAGTAGTTCTGGTCCAACCATTGTGTGGTCTACTGGGTTGTCCCAACTCACTGGTCTGTTGCATTTTATGCCATAAAGTGCCTCAAATGGGCTCATCTTCAGGGATTCTTGGTACCCATTATTGTAAGCAAACTCTTCCAAGTGCAAATAATCCTCCCATTTGGATGGTTTATCCATTACATACATCCTTAACATATCTTGTATTGCCTTATTCACCCTTTCTGTTTACCCATCCGACTTTGGATGATAAGTTATGCTAAAATGTAGATTTGTTCCAAATCCCTTGAATAATCCTTTCCAAAAATTTGATGTAAATTTTGGATTTCTGTCAGGCACAATTGTCTTGGGAATTCCATGTAATCGAGTTATTTCTTTCATATAAATATCAACTACGTTAGCTTCCTTGTGAGTGAGCTTTACTGGAATAAAATGGGCATCTTTGATAAGCTTATCAACCACTACCATGATAGAATCATGTTGCTTGTTGGTTCTCGATAGTTTGGTGATGAAATCCATTGTTACAAATCCCCATTTCCACTCAAGAATGGGAAATGGTTGTAGCAAACCAACTGGTTGTCTATGCCCAACTATGACTTGTTGGCATACCAAACACATGGAAATAAAATCATCAACTTCTTTCTTCATGCCTGGCAAATAATATTGAATCTTGATCGGTGCAATAGTTTTCTGGTAACCTAGGTGTCCAACATAAGGCACATTATGCATTTCTCCCAATATTATATTCTTCAATTCCCGAGAATTTGGCACATAAATCCTGCCCCTATACATGAGAATTTCATTATTTTCTAGCTTATAGTCTTCAACTTTCTACTGTAAATTACCTTGCTGAAGTTTTCCCTTTACCTCCATGTATTTCTGATCTAATTTTGCAGCCTCTAGAATTATATCTTTCAAGTCTTATTGCTACATGCTAATGGTTGTAGCATTCATCTCATGTACCCTCCTACTAAGTGCATCAACCACCTTGTTCTCTTTACCTTTGATATGTTTTATATCAAAATCATATTCACTGAGGAAATCTAACCACCTGCTTTTCCTGGAATTTATTATTGGTTGTCCAAACAAGTATTTTAGACCACTATGGTCTGTCCTTAACTCAAATATTTTTCCCATGAGATAGTGTCTCCACATATTCAAGGCATTCACTATGGCTGCCAATTCCAAATCATGAGTAGCATAGTGTCTTTCATGCTCCTTCAATTTTCTTGATTCATAGCACACCACATACCCATTTTGACTAAGGACTCCACCAAGTCCTTCTTTACATGCATCAATGCATTCAATGAAATCTTCATTTGGATCAACAATCCTTAGTATTGAAGCACTTGTTAATAATTTCTTCAAGTGTTGGAAACTCCTTTCACAATTCAATGTTCACTCAAACTTCACATCATTGTTCCGTAAAGAAGTAATTGGATGTGCAATCTTTGAGAATCCTTCAATAAATATCCTATAGTAACCTAGAAGGCCCATGAATGATCTCACCTCCGATACATTCCTCGGTGTTGGCCATCCTTCAAGGGCCTTTATCTTTTCAATAGCTACTTCTATCCCTTCCTCTAAAACAATATAGCCCAAATAATGAATTTGCTTCCGATAAAATGAGCACTTGCTCAATTTGGCATACAATTGATGCTCCCTTAATACCTATAACACCATCCTCAAGTGTTTCTCATGCTCTTTATCTGACTTAGAATATATAAGAATGTCATCAAAAAAGACAATGGAAAACTTATCTAAGTAATTCTTGAATATACCATTCATGAGACACATGAAGACAACTGGTGGATTCGTTAACCCAAGTGGCACCATTGTGACCTCATAATGGCCATACCTTGTTCTAAAATAAGTCTTGTTGTTTTCTTCTTCTTTAATTCTTACATGATGGTAGCCTGACCTGAGATCAATCTTTGATAATATTTTTTCATCTTTCAGCTGATCAAAGAGTTCATTTGTCCTTGGAAAAGGATACTTGTTCTTCACAATTACCTTTTTCAACTGCCTGAAGTCAATGAAAAGTCTCAAAGTTCCATCCTTTTTCTTCACAAATAATATTGGGGCACCCCAAGGTGAAACACTTGGGCGTATATACCCCTTCTTCAAAATATCTTCAAGTTGCATCTGTAGTTCCTTTAGTTCTGGTGTACTCATCCTATAAGGGGTCTTGGATATTGGGGCTACTCCAGGCATTAGATTGATAGAGAAATCTCTCTTTTGGGTGGAAAAACTACTATTTCTATAAATACATCTTCAAACTCTTTTAGGACTACATAATATTCAATATTTGACACCTTATCTTTAGGCGTCTCTTCCATATGTGATGCAACTATTTGACACCCTTTCCTGTAAATTTTCTTCAGCTACAAGGATGGAACTTTTTTGACAGTTATTTCTCTGGGAATTCTTTGTACTTTCCTTAAGTTTCCTTCCTCATCCAAACAAGTAAATTCCTTATTAGAATAGTCTAGGACAACATGATGTTGGTCCAACCAATCCATACCAATTAGGCAGTCATAGGAAGCTAAAGGTATGATTTTTAATCTTCCCTAGTGTTCAGTCCATTCATATTCATTGGATATGCCTTAACCATATCATTAATTTTTCTTTTATCTCTTGTAGATAGTTGCACCATCCAAGGTTTTCCAAGCTTGCTTCTTGGAAATTGAAATTTCTCCACCAACTTAGGATCTATATAACTATGAATAGCTCTTGAAACAATTAAAATAGAAATGGGTTGGTTATTGATCTTGCCTTCTACTTCAATCATATGTGATTGAAACTCATCTTGCTTTTTGTCCAGGGATACATAGATCTTAGGTACCCATCCAAGGTTTTCCAAGCTTGCTTCTTGGAAATTGAAATTTCTCCACCAACTTAGGATCTAGATAACTATGACTAGCTCTTGAAACAATTAAAATAGAAATGGGTTGGTTATTGATCTTACCTTCTACTTCAATCATATGTGATTGAAACTCATCTTGCTTGTTGTCCAGGGCTGCATAGATCTTAGGTACATTTCTGCTCATGTCCTCCATTGTTTCAGCTTGTTGTACATTGTGAACAGTCCTCAGTTTTTCACTTCTGTGAGGGAAATCTTTGTACATGTGATCTCCCTTACAACCCCGACATTGAATAGGTGGTTTCCTTGGTTTTTTCCCCAATGTCTCTATCATTCTGGATTCTTTAGAAGTTGGTTGTTCCTTATAGCTATTTCTAAAGAATGGTGGCTTATTTCCCTTCTTCCTCTATTCCATCTTGTTTTCTTCTTATCTTCCCAATATTTTTTGTAAGTTTCTTTCCCTTTATGTTGATCATGAAGACACTTAGCCCTTCTTATAATTTCCTCCAATGTTTTGGGATCATCGTATTGTATCATGTCACTGATAAATGATGGCATCCCACTCAAATATCTTTGAATCTTAATTTTCTCATCCTTGATGAAGGAAACATATTTCAGCAACTCTAAAAACCTCCTTTCATACTCATCTATGGTCATACTACCATGCTTGAGTTCAAATAATTCCTCCATTTTCTTATCATAGTATCTCTTAGTCAAGTATTTCCTTTGAAAATACCTCTTGAATTCTCTCCAAGTAACCTTATTCTCATCAATGTGTTTTACTTGCACAAATTGGTCCCACTACATTGATGTTTTTCCCTTAAGTTGATAGATAGAAATTCTACCGTCTTTATGAGAGGAGTAATTATGCAACTGAAAATACTTCCACATTTTTAGCAACCATGTCTCTGCATCCTCATCCTTCTTGTTTTCACCATCAAAAGTAGGAGTCTTGATTTTGTTCATTTCCCCTTGTAGCTCATCCACCCCAGACCTCTTCTTATGCTTTCTAATAGGGGATGGACTTGCGCTGATGTGTGTTCTCTTATTTGAATGACTTGGAGATTGATGATGATGTGTGCCAACACTTCTTGTTCTTCTTCTCTTATCATGAGACTTATGGCTCCCTGATCTAATTGACTCGATCTCCTTATCAATATTCTTCTCTATTATGCTCAAGATCTCCATTAACTTGATGTTGAAGTCTTCCTGCTGCTCCTTAGATTTCATAAGTCTCTCATTGTCAGCTTTATAACTCACGACATCCTTTTGCAAAAAAATTATGGTCTCTACCAAGTTCATGTTTTTTTCCTTACCTTATCCATGTCCATTTGAATTTGTACATTCATTACCCATATGGACATACATTCCTCTGATCTCTTCTTCATGGCTATAAACTCCTTGAACATATTCCATGATTCTAAACTTGTGTTAATCCTATTCTGATATAAATGTTGTTAACTCTACAAAATGTGAAGCCAACAAAATTTGTTAGGCTAAACAATTTAACAAATTCATGAAATTATGTACACTTATGTTTCCATAAAGCATCGAAATTCTTTCTTCTGATTTCTTGGGAAATCTTACTTCCCAATCGACTTCGCGTGCACTACATCTCAATTATAACCCATAATTAGCATGTGTTAGTTTTACACATGCAATGCTGAAATGTAGTGCATGTACCATGAATCTATATCCAATGTGCATACTTTTCTGTCACGTGCCAATTTCTAATGAGAAAAACTTTTGTGTCGTGCACCCATACTCTGTGCGCACTGCAAGCACTACTTTTCACAACACCAAGGTTTAATGTGTTCCTTCTGTGCACCAATACTCTCTGCACACCAATATTCTTCCACGTGCCAATATCCACTGAGAACATATTTTGTGCCACACACCAATACTCTACGCACACCACAAGCACAACGTTGCATGCACACCAACAAATTTGAACTATGCTATGTCAATGCTCCAAGCGCACATATTATGCATCACATTATTATTCGTGCACCATAAACTCTACACCTTGTGATTCCAAAATTCAGCACGCTTCACCGCACACCTATATTTTGTGCACGCCACTAGTTATACATGACATAATGCCAAAATTTAGTGTACATACCCTATGTACCATTATTTTCTGCGCAATGCCAAATGTTTAGTGCATGCACTATTTTTCCACATCATCGGCTCCGCATAATGCAGTACCCAATTTTAATATGCACACCTCCTCCCCTTTATCTTTCTATGCATCACTACTACTTAGCGCACACAAATATTTTCAACACTTAATTGATTTTTCCATAATTTTGACGCAGAAATTGGGGATTTTGCCTGATTTTCATCCAATTTCCACCATGGAAATTCTACAAACATGAAATTTGTTCAATTTCACCCCAATATACCCAAATTCAACCACTACAACAACAAATGTTTATGTGTGTTGCTAGTTGATATTTCTGGTGTGACATTTTCTAATTCATTCATGAACTGAAAATCTTATTCCAACAATTCCACTCCATCTGTCATGGATTCTCTGTAACTTCAAATTCAGCCATTTTCTGTCTGAATTTTCTTAAACAGGGATTAGAATTAAGGATATCTCTTCACTTAACCAAATTTCGCCAAATTCTCCATGATTTTAACGATAGAAATTGGGGGCTTTTACCCAATTCCACTCAATTGCTTCAATTTATGTCATGGACGCACTGTAACTTGAAAATTTGGCCACTCCCGAATTCAATTCTCTGTGAAAATCTGCTTCGTAATTATGCTAACTTGATCCATCCAGGCTTAGTGTTGAAAATTGGGCTTTGATACCATATTGTAACATACCCAACCACCAATTGGGCTATGCCACTTAAAACTTTCTTGAACTCTGATACCACATTGTAATGTCTCCATTACCAACAACTCCACAAAATTTCTTTGATACTAATTAAAACATATAAATACTTTTCAATGCACAATTACATACATATTCATAACAAAAATATACATGCAACATAAACATGTTAAACCCATGAAAACAAATGCATAATTATTACTACAACACATGATTTACACACAATTGACACTTATCTTTGATTTAATTTACGCCAACTGTGTGCAGACCTTCCATGTTCCTCCCAGCATTAGACCACACTACTCGTAACTCTTAGCAGTGGGTCACCCCAGAGCTGGGGATAAACTCCACTTGGTTAAGGTTTTCTAGCCAAGGTAAAGTAAATCAGTCAGCAAGAAACTCAGTCACAGGTGACACAAACACATGAAACTCTATCATAGGTGCCAATTCATACTAACAACATACAATCCCACATTCCCTAGACGCATGTCCCATCCCAAGAAGTGTTCCCCTTCTCTGATCAACAATCCTTCAGTTGCCCCACTTCCCTTCCAAGGATTCAACAACAGGCCGAACAAGAAGTCTCAGAGCCTTGTCACTGCAATTTATCACCTTGGGAAATTACTTCTCTGCAATTCTTTCACCTAGAGAGAATGCAATGACCTACGATCCTGAAAAATCACCTCCTTAGTTCATCTCTCCAAGATAATTAAGGCACATGTATATGTGACAGTAACAACAAGGTACTGATAACAGTCACTATAGGGTCGGATGACAGTAACAACAATGTCATGATCCCTCTCCTTATCAAATGATGGCAAAAATGTACTAAGTCCCAAACTCTTTGGATGCATGTTCCCAACTTGACACTTGTAATGTTGAGAACTATCTTCGGTCCACATGTCCCCCTCCTTCGGAATTAGGATAAAATAATATCCCTACTTTATACTTTTAAGAAATATTAATATAATATTCCTTTGGGTTTAAGCCCCCATAACTTAGCCCCTTAACCTCAAATAATGGATTTCACCCCCCATACTCTTTTACATGGTTGGTATGTCGTAGTGATGTGTTTTCATTATATTTTCATATGATTACATTTCCATTCTCAGTACAAAAGTACTGTTTTTTTTGCATCCAGGCTCACCAGCCTAAAAAACACAAAGATCGCGCACTTAACCAATGCACGCAAAACTTTTGGGATGAAAACACTATTCTTTTAGTGTGCCACCCTCACGCGCTTACATAGGTACGTGTTACAACATGACATATATAGAAAAAGGCTCTCTGGCCTCAAAAACCATGCACTAAGCTAGTGTGCATAGAATTTTGGACTATTCTCCATCCTCGAAGGCTCTTATTTTAGTGCGACATCCTTGCACACTTACACCGGTGTGCGTTGTATACATTAAGTTGTTCCTCTTTTAGTGTGCCATTCCCGCGCACTCACACAGGTGTGCACCAAATACATTAAACTGCTCCTCCTTTAGTGTGCCATCCCTGTGCACTTACACAAGTGTGCACCAAACACATTACACTATACACTATATTCATTTTAAAATGTACGAACTCTTTTGGTGTGATACTCATGCGCACTAACCAAACAAAGGATCTTGTACCATCAACTCACCATCTTATATGTAAAGTACATCTAAATTTATATGTACAATTGGGGTCCAACCTAGGGTATTACACATTACCCAGGTCGGCCTTCCTGGCGATATAATGGAGATCAGAGAAAAAATCACATACTTGATGCCACATGACCCATTCAGCCATTGACACACACCATCGAAGAAACCCCAAACCATTGATTTGTTGATCTACACCTCCCTTATCTCCTTGCATTTGGTCTCCTCCATCTCTGATTTATAATTTGAGAGTAAGGACAACACGTGTTGTGAAACTTTGAACATGGGTGGCACCTTACCCTCAAATATTCTAGAATTTTAAGCAATCCAGATGCCCCAAGCCACTAAGATAGTCAGATAGTGAATTGATTTTAGTGAATGATTCAAGAGGTGAGATATCCCCATCTCCCGTTCAATTTCCTGCCATACTTGTAGAGTGAAAGGACACCACAAAAACAAGTGTGTATTTGTTTCTTCCAAGTTTTTACAAATATAACATATCCTAGGTCCATGCTTCCCTTTAATTCGTAACCGATCCTAGGTTAACCTTACCATGAAGTACTAATCAAAATAAGATAATTCTCTTTAGTAGACCTTTAATTTTCCACCTTTATCTCCTGGACATCATCACAAAACATGGCTCGATATCCCATTTCGGTTGTATAAACCCCACCCAACTTTTGATAGTGCCACACCAATTCATCCTCAATATACGAGAGATGAAAATTCACCTTGAGCAGTCCCCAAACATATTGCGACCATTGTTGATGCCATTGATCCTCAAAATCCAGGGCCCCCGCTGATTTCCAACCTTGTCTCCATATTGAAGAATGATCTGGATCCCCACATTTATTTGGTGTACTTCTCCTTGTTTCATAGAGATGAGTGACCAATCCATTGGAAAGAAAAATCTGATCACTGCAACCCGCTATGGCATCTACACCCACCCTAACACTAGAGCTGATCCAGATTATTTTTGACATGAAATGAGAGCTAAGATATAATAAAGAGATATACAAATATATATCAGATATCCAATAATATAACATAGAGATAAGCATAAACACAAATATACAGTAATACACAATTTCTATTAATGTGTGAAATATACAGAAGTGTAAAATTACAGAGTGAAAGACTCGCTAGAATGGTAGCAGCATATCTCTGAGAAGAGATGTGATGGATACGCTCATTCGTAAGAATATGATTGTTACAATGAGGCTCCAAATGCCTTTAACATAAATAAAATCCAAAACTCTAACCCCGAAAGATGAAAAGCGAACAATTTTGTGGACCCTGTTTTGGGTAGTTTGGTCTATCAAATTCCTAAGGGCGTAACTTTTGCATACGATTTTCATTTGGGCACACGATATCTCATTGGAAAGGTATCAATGAGGAGATTCATTTTGGGGGCTCAATCAAAACCTTTAGCTATGATTGAGGTACCCGATCGTGAAAACACGCATTTAGACCCTCAAAATGGCCCCAAAAGTTTAGGAACCGAGAAATTGCTAAATATAGTAAATTGGCAACGAAGTTTTGAGCCAGTTGGAATAGGTGGGTAGCCACCGATATCCACCTGGATAAATCCTCCCTCCTTAGAAAGCAATGGTCTCCATTGCATTGAGTTACCGGGTGAGAGGGGAAATCATTTGTTGAATCTAAATCTCGGTGAGCTGCTTGCCTTGCTGGAGAAGTTTTGTTGCTTGGTTTGTGGGAGGTTGTCGAGAACCTAATGAGATGACTGTGTGAAGAAGGAATATTTGTGCTTTGATTCAATATTTTCAACTTGTGGAGGTGCTTGGACTGAGGTTGCAGTGGTTGCAGTGTCCTTCTATTCACCTTTTGAATAGATTGTGAAGAAGCTTAATTTTGTAGTATGAGACACAACCTTGTGGCACTTTTAGGTGGGACAATAGTTGGATCTACCTCTGGTATCCTATAGAGATGACACCCTAAAGTAACAATGACACTATGGGGCCGAGACTCATATTTATCATGTCACTTCCACATATATTTCTGGCCCGAAAGAACATCACACACATCCAGTGGGGCAACATCACATAATACCTCATCCTTGAAGGGTTGGATTTAGTATGAAAATAGACACTATTGGCTAACATAGAGATCTCGTCCCTGGCGAAGTCACCTGATGTTATATGGTTTTAGGTGTGGTGTTTTTGACAATCCAAACTACTTGACGATCTCTGTTGAGATGAGGTTTTTCTAGCTTCCGCTATCAATAATAAAATGCAGCGGGGTCCCCTTCTCTGACTTCTGTGAATGAAAAAGGTGCTCCCCCTCTTCAAGATCTATTGGTTCTTCTAGTTGAATTGTTACGATCACGATAGTAGTAGTGGGGTCAACATCGTTGATCTGTCTCCTTCCATTATTTTCTGAATCAGATTCTAAATCAGGGTTCGACTCCTTTTCTTTGATATGGACCACCAATGATTGTTTTGAGCAACATTCATCAGTGTTGTGCTAGGGGATTTTGTGGAAATCAAACCACTTTCTAGTGTCCTTTTTATTTCCATTACATTCTTTTCCTGTGGCTTGGAAGGATTTTCGAGAGGTTGTTTGTTAGGGTTGTCTTTATCATACTTTGGTTGTTGCGTATTTTCAGACCCGAACTCCCATTTGTTTGGTGCCTAAATTTTTGTTTGATTTTGACAGCATATCAATAGGTAGCTCCCAATGATGATATTTCCAAGAAATCCATTTTGGTTTGGATGTACCTATGGAAAGACCTACGGTATTTCAAAACCAGATATTGCTCAGAGACTTTGATACCTAGCTTGGTGCGCAAGGTATGGAAATTATTTGTGAACTTTGGCACCTATTGGCCCCTATCTTCCTACAGTGTGGTCTATCTCATGTATTGGTCATCATAGTTACCAACATGGTAATATAGTTCCTTGACTGCATCTACAAAAAAAGCCCAAGTGGGCTCAACCACATATATTTGAGACTCCTATGTGGAACTTTTCTCCCAGTAAGTTTCCCACCAATGTTTGACATGGGGGAGAGCCTTAAGGAGTGTGAAGGTGATATTTTCCCTGTCGGAGAAATTGTGAACTGAGAAATAACCTTCTAGCATATTTAACCATTTTTCTAGGGCATCTGCATCTATGTGTCCTTCAAATACATGAATATCAAAATTAACTTGTACCTTGAAAGGTGAGGTGCCTCCAAAGTGGTCGCTTGATGAATATGCATTTTTTTTTATCGATATGCATTAAAATATGTGGGTAAAATTATCCATCATTTCGTCCCTCTATCACGTGAGAGATTGCTCAAGAAACAAATTAATATAATCTTCTTCTCCATCGTCTTTATTTTCTTCTTCCATGGAGGGTTTCTTGGGAGTGCGAGAGCGATTTTCCTCAAGAGAGACAAGCTTGAGACAAAAATTCCTATACTCAGACCTCTTCGGGTCGATGCACTGAAAAACGACCAAGAGCAGCCTGCTCTGATACCACTGATCTGGATTATTTTTGGCACAAAATGAGAGAGGAGATATAATAAAGAAATAGACAGAGATATATCAGATATCCAATAATATAACAGAGACATATGAGAGATATAACCATAAACACAGAGATACAGTAATACACAATTTCTATTAATGAGTGAAATGTACATAACTGTAAAATTACCGAGTGAAATGTACATAACTGTAAAATTACCGAGTGAAAGACTCACTAAAATGGTGGCAGCTTATCTCTGAGAAGATATGTGATAGCTACATTCATTTGCAAGAAGGTGATTGTTACAACGAGGCTCCAAATCCCTTTTTAACATAAAGAAAATCCAAAACTCTAACCCTAGAAGATGAAAAGACAACAATTTTGTGGACCTCGTTTTTTGTAGTTTGGTGTATCAACTTCCTCATGGCGTAACTTTGGCATACGATATTCGTTTTGGGCACACGATAGCTTGTTGGAAAGGTATCGATGAGGAACTTCATTTTGGGGTCTCAATCAAAGCCTTCGATTGTTATTAAGGTGCCTGATCGAGAAAAAACATCGTTTAGGCCCTCAAAATTTCCCTGGAAGTTTAGGAACTGAAAAACTGCTAAAAATAGTAAATTGCCAACGAATTTCTTTGATTCAGTTGGAATAGGTGGGTGGCCGACGATATCCACTTGGATCAATCCTCCCTCCTTAAGAAACAATGGTATCCATGTCATTGAGTTCCCAGGGGAGAGGGGAAAGAGTTTGTTGAATCCGAATCTTGGTGAGATGCTTTCCTTGTTGGAGAAGTTGCACTGCTTAGTTTGTGGGAGGTTGTCAAGAACCTGATGAGATAATTGTGTGCAGAAGGAATCTTTGCAATTTTCTTCAATATTTTCGGCCTGTGGAGGTGCTTGGACTGAGGTTGCAGTTTTTTTAGTGTCCTTCTGTTCACCTTTTGAACAGATTATGAAGAAGCTGAATTTTGTACTATGAGATACTACCTGGCGGCACTGTTTAGGTGGGATAATAGTTGGAACTACCTCTAGTATCTTGTAGAGATGACCCCTGAGAGTAATAATGACACTACAGGGTCAAGACTCATAAATAGCATGGTGCTTTCACATATATGGTTTGGCCAAAATAGCATTGCAGACATCCAGTAGAGCAACATCACATAATACCTCATCCTTTAAGGGCTAGATGTCGTATGACAATCGACACGATTGGTTGACACAGAGAAATTGTCCCTGGAGAAGCCACTCGATGGTCTATGGTCGCGGGTGTGGTGTTGTAAGCAATCCCAAATTTTTGAAAACCTCTGCTGAGATGCGTTTTTTCTGGCTTCAACTATCAACAATAAAATGTAGTGGGGTCCCCTTCACCCACATATGTGAATGAAAAAGGCACTCTCCCTCTTCAGGATCTGATGGTTATTCTAGTTGAATTGTTGTGGTCATGAAAATAGTAGTGGGGTCTCCGTCGATAATCTGACTTCTTCCATTATTTTCTGAATCAGATTTTGAATTGGGGTTCATCTCCTTTTCTTTGATCTCGACCACCAATGATTGTTTTGAGTGACAATAATCAGTGTCGTGTCATGGGATTTTGTGGAAATCTCACCACTTTCTAGTGTCCTTCTTCGTTTTTCCACTACCCCTATCATCATGTGGCTTGGACGGGTTTTCAGGAGGATTTTTTGTAGGGTCGTCTTTATCATACTTTGGTTCTTGCGGATTTACATACCTGAACTCCCATTTGTTTTGGTGCCTAAATTTTTGTTCGATGTTGACAACATTTTTATAGGGAGCTCCCAGTGATGATATGTCTAGGAAATCCATTTCAATTTTGATGTACCTATGCATAGCCCCGCGCTATTTCAGAACTAGATGTCCCTCAGACACTTTGATACCCAAATTGGTGTGCAAGTTATAGAAATTATTTGTGAACTCCGGTAATGTTTTGCCCCTCTCTTGCTGTAGTGTTGTCCATATCATTTATTGGTCATCATAGTTACCAACAGGGTAATATTGTTCCTTGACTGCATCCACAAAAAAATCCCAAGTGTGCTCAACCCCATATGTTCCAGACTCCTATGTGGAAATTTGCTCCCAGTAAGTTTCCCACCAATGTTTTCCATGGGGAGATCCTTAAGGAGTGCGAAGGTGATATTTTCCCCGTCGGAGAAATTGTGAACAAAGAAAAAAATTATAGAAGATTTAACCATTTTTCTAGGGCATCCACATCTATCTATCCTTCAAATATGGGAATACCAAAATTAACTTGTACCTTGAAAGGAAAGGTGCCTCCAAAGTGGCCTCTTGATGAAGAAGTGTCTATTGTTATCGACAAGTATTGTAGGATGTGGGAAAAATTATCCATCATTTCATCCCTCTGTCGCGTGAGAGCTTCCTCAAGCAACGGATTAATAAAATCTTATTCTCTGTCATTTTTATTTTCTTCCGCCATGGATGGTTTCTTTGGCATGCAACAATGATTTTCCTCAAGAGAGACAAGCTCAAGACCCAACTTTCTATATTCAGACCTCGTCGGGGACATGCACTGAAAAACGACCAAGAGAAGCATGCTCTGATACCACTGATCCAGATTATTTTTGACATGAAATGAGAGCGGATATATAATAAAGAAATTTACAAAGATATATCAGATATCCAATAATATAATAGAGATATATCATAGATATAACCATAAACATAGAGATACAATAATACACACTTTCTATTAAAGAGTGAAATGTACAAAACTGTAAAATTATAGAGTGAAAGACTCGCTAGAATGGTGGCAACTTATCTCTTAGAAGAGATGTGATGGCTATGCTCATTCACAAGAAGATGATTGTTACAATGA
>ML778768.1:213801-260562 GCA_009831015.1 Picea engelmannii
GGTCATGATCCCCCTCCTGATTGAATGATGGAAAAAATGTACTAAGTCCCAAACAAGGATGATTTTAAGGATGGAAATTTATTTTAAAATGTAGAAACCTTGGCGAATCTTACTAATCCTTCATAAGTAAACTATAAATGTTTGGCTATATTTTTGTAAAAGTATTCAAATTTCTAAGTATTTTATATAGTTTTTATAAAATTTTGGCTAATTTTAAGGTAAAATAATTTTATCCTATAGAATTTGGGAGAATCATTTTTAAAATAGAAAATCTCATTTTTGGAAAAACCATGGAAAATTAGCCCATGAGCGAAATTTAGCCCCTAAAATCATCCCTGGTCCCAAACTATTTGGATGCGTGTTCCCAACTTGACACTTGTCATGTTGAGAACTGTCTTCAATCCACATGTCCCCCTCCTTTAGACTTAGGATAAAATAATATCCTTGCTTTATACTTTTAAGAAATATTAATATAATATTCCTTTGGGTTTAAGCCCCTTTAACTTAGCCCCTTAACCTCAACTAGTGGTGTTAGCCCCCCATACACTTTTACATGGTTGGTCTGCCACAATGATGTGTTTTTATTATATTTTAATATGATTACATTTACATTCTCAATACAGAAGTACTGGTCTTTTTGCATCCAGGCTCACCAGCCTCAAAAACACAAATATCACACACTTAACCAATGCACGCAAAACTTCTGGGATGCGTGCACTCTTCTTTTAGTGCACCACCCTCACACACTTACACAGGTGCGTGTAACAATATGACATATATATATATAAAGGCTCTCTGGCCTCCAAAATCATGCACTAAGCTGGTGTGCACAAAATCCTAGACTGTGCGCCATCCTGGAAGGCTCCTCTTTTAGTGCGACATCCTTGCGCACTTACACTGGTGCCCATTGTATACATTAATTTGTTCCTCTTTTAGTGTGCCATTCCCACACTCACACAGTGGCATTCCAAATAAATTAAACTTCTCCTCTTTTAGTGCTCCATCCCCGCACACTTACACATGTGCACGCCAAACACATTACACTAAGCGCTATATTCATTTTAAAATGTGGACACTCTTTTAGTGTGATATTCACATGAACTAACTCAATGTGCGCAGAACTAAATAAAGGATCCTGTACCATCATCTCACCAACATATATGTAAAGTACAGTTACATTTATATGTACAATTGGGGTTCATCCTAGGGGTATTATATTCCCCTCCCCCTTATTTATGCACTATTCTTAGTGAAGTATATACACATGTACAACCAAAATTTCAAAAGTCTTCAAAATGATGGGGGTATTCTCCCCTCATAGCATCCTCATGCTCCCAAGTTGCATCCTCTGGGCCGTACCGGTTCCATTGGACCTTTACTAGCCCTGTGGCTCGATTCCAAAGCTGCTTGATCTTTCGATCCAATATGCACACCAAATGTACTTGAAAACCGCATTCTTGCTCCACCTGAATCACATTCCAATCAATTACATGATTAATATCTGGAACATACATGTTAAGCAATGATACATGGAATACATTATGAATACATATTGATGCAAGAAAGGAAATCATGTATGCTACAGGCCCAATCCTTTCCAGGATTTCAAATGGCCCACAAAAACGAGCTATCAGCTTTGAGAAATTTCCCAATTTTAGGGAACTTTTGTTGGCCTTTACTTTCAAGAACACATGATCACCCACTTTAAATTCTCTATGATTCTTTCCCTTATCAGCATATCTTTTCTTCCTGTCCTGGGAAACCTTGAAATTCTATTTTATTTTCATCGTTTTCTCTTCCATTTCCCTGAGTAGTTCTGGTCCAACCATTGTGTGGTCTACTGGGTTGTCCCAACTCACTGGTCTGTTGCATTTTATGCCATAAAGTGCCTCAAATGGGCTCATCTTCAGGGATTCTTGGTACCCATTATTGTAAGCAAACTCTTCCAAGTGCAAATAATCCTCCCATTTGGATGGTTTATCCATTACATACATCCTTAACATATCTTGTATTGCCTTATTCACCCTTTCTGTTTACCCATCCGACTTTGGATGATAAGTTATGCTAAAATGTAGATTTGTTCCAAATCCCTTGAATAATCCTTTCCAAAAATTTGATGTAAATTTTGGATTTCTGTCAGGCACAATTGTCTTGGGAATTCCATGTAATCGAGTTATTTCTTTCATATAAATATCAACTACGTTAGCTTCCTTGTGAGTGAGCTTTACTGGAATAAAATGGGCATCTTTGATAAGCTTATCAACCACTACCATGATAGAATCATGTTGCTTGTTGGTTCTCGATAGTTTGGTGATGAAATCCATTGTTACAAATCCCCATTTCCACTCAAGAATGGGAAATGGTTGTAGCAAACCAACTGGTTGTCTATGCCCAACTATGACTTGTTGGCATACCAAACACATGGAAATAAAATCATCAACTTCTTTCTTCATGCCTGGCAAATAATATTGAATCTTGATCGGTGCAATAGTTTTCTGGTAACCTAGGTGTCCAACATAAGGCACATTATGCATTTCTCCCAATATTATATTCTTCAATTCCCGAGAATTTGGCACATAAATCCTGCCCCTATACATGAGAATTTCATTATTTTCTAGCTTATAGTCTTCAACTTTCTACTGTAAATTACCTTGCTGAAGTTTTCCCTTTACCTCCATGTATTTCTGATCTAATTTTGCAGCCTCTAGAATTATATCTTTCAAGTCTTATTGCTACATGCTAATGGTTGTAGCATTCATCTCATGTACCCTCCTACTAAGTGCATCAACCACCTTGTTCTCTTTACCTTTGATATGTTTTATATCAAAATCATATTCACTGAGGAAATCTAACCACCTGCTTTTCCTGGAATTTATTATTGGTTGTCCAAACAAGTATTTTAGACCACTATGGTCTGTCCTTAACTCAAATATTTTTCCCATGAGATAGTGTCTCCACATATTCAAGGCATTCACTATGGCTGCCAATTCCAAATCATGAGTAGCATAGTGTCTTTCATGCTCCTTCAATTTTCTTGATTCATAGCACACCACATACCCATTTTGACTAAGGACTCCACCAAGTCCTTCTTTACATGCATCAATGCATTCAATGAAATCTTCATTTGGATCAACAATCCTTAGTATTGAAGCACTTGTTAATAATTTCTTCAAGTGTTGGAAACTCCTTTCACAATTCAATGTTCACTCAAACTTCACATCATTGTTCCGTAAAGAAGTAATTGGATGTGCAATCTTTGAGAATCCTTCAATAAATATCCTATAGTAACCTAGAAGGCCCATGAATGATCTCACCTCCGATACATTCCTCGGTGTTGGCCATCCTTCAAGGGCCTTTATCTTTTCAATAGCTACTTCTATCCCTTCCTCTAAAACAATATAGCCCAAATAATGAATTTGCTTCCGATAAAATGAGCACTTGCTCAATTTGGCATACAATTGATGCTCCCTTAATACCTATAACACCATCCTCAAGTGTTTCTCATGCTCTTTATCTGACTTAGAATATATAAGAATGTCATCAAAAAAGACAATGGAAAACTTATCTAAGTAATTCTTGAATATACCATTCATGAGACACATGAAGACAACTGGTGGATTCGTTAACCCAAGTGGCACCATTGTGACCTCATAATGGCCATACCTTGTTCTAAAATAAGTCTTGTTGTTTTCTTCTTCTTTAATTCTTACATGATGGTAGCCTGACCTGAGATCAATCTTTGATAATATTTTTTCATCTTTCAGCTGATCAAAGAGTTCATTTGTCCTTGGAAAAGGATACTTGTTCTTCACAATTACCTTTTTCAACTGCCTGAAGTCAATGAAAAGTCTCAAAGTTCCATCCTTTTTCTTCACAAATAATATTGGGGCACCCCAAGGTGAAACACTTGGGCGTATATACCCCTTCTTCAAAATATCTTCAAGTTGCATCTGTAGTTCCTTTAGTTCTGGTGTACTCATCCTATAAGGGGTCTTGGATATTGGGGCTACTCCAGGCATTAGATTGATAGAGAAATCTCTCTTTTGGGTGGAAAAACTACTATTTCTATAAATACATCTTCAAACTCTTTTAGGACTACATAATATTCAATATTTGACACCTTATCTTTAGGCGTCTCTTCCATATGTGATGCAACTATTTGACACCCTTTCCTGTAAATTTTCTTCAGCTACAAGGATGGAACTTTTTTGACAGTTATTTCTCTGGGAATTCTTTGTACTTTCCTTAAGTTTCCTTCCTCATCCAAACAAGTAAATTCCTTATTAGAATAGTCTAGGACAACATGATGTTGGTCCAACCAATCCATACCAATTAGGCAGTCATAGGAAGCTAAAGGTATGATTTTTAATCTTCCCTAGTGTTCAGTCCATTCATATTCATTGGATATGCCTTAACCATATCATTAATTTTTCTTTTATCTCTTGTAGATAGTTGCACCATCCAAGGTTTTCCAAGCTTGCTTCTTGGAAATTGAAATTTCTCCACCAACTTAGGATCTATATAACTATGAATAGCTCTTGAAACAATTAAAATAGAAATGGGTTGGTTATTGATCTTGCCTTCTACTTCAATCATATGTGATTGAAACTCATCTTGCTTTTTGTCCAGGGATACATAGATCTTAGGTACCCATCCAAGGTTTTCCAAGCTTGCTTCTTGGAAATTGAAATTTCTCCACCAACTTAGGATCTAGATAACTATGACTAGCTCTTGAAACAATTAAAATAGAAATGGGTTGGTTATTGATCTTACCTTCTACTTCAATCATATGTGATTGAAACTCATCTTGCTTGTTGTCCAGGGCTGCATAGATCTTAGGTACATTTCTGCTCATGTCCTCCATTGTTTCAGCTTGTTGTACATTGTGAACAGTCCTCAGTTTTTCACTTCTGTGAGGGAAATCTTTGTACATGTGATCTCCCTTACAACCCCGACATTGAATAGGTGGTTTCCTTGGTTTTTTCCCCAATGTCTCTATCATTCTGGATTCTTTAGAAGTTGGTTGTTCCTTATAGCTATTTCTAAAGAATGGTGGCTTATTTCCCTTCTTCCTCTATTCCATCTTGTTTTCTTCTTATCTTCCCAATATTTTTTGTAAGTTTCTTTCCCTTTATGTTGATCATGAAGACACTTAGCCCTTCTTATAATTTCCTCCAATGTTTTGGGATCATCGTATTGTATCATGTCACTGATAAATGATGGCATCCCACTCAAATATCTTTGAATCTTAATTTTCTCATCCTTGATGAAGGAAACATATTTCAGCAACTCTAAAAACCTCCTTTCATACTCATCTATGGTCATACTACCATGCTTGAGTTCAAATAATTCCTCCATTTTCTTATCATAGTATCTCTTAGTCAAGTATTTCCTTTGAAAATACCTCTTGAATTCTCTCCAAGTAACCTTATTCTCATCAATGTGTTTTACTTGCACAAATTGGTCCCACTACATTGATGTTTTTCCCTTAAGTTGATAGATAGAAATTCTACCGTCTTTATGAGAGGAGTAATTATGCAACTGAAAATACTTCCACATTTTTAGCAACCATGTCTCTGCATCCTCATCCTTCTTGTTTTCACCATCAAAAGTAGGAGTCTTGATTTTGTTCATTTCCCCTTGTAGCTCATCCACCCCAGACCTCTTCTTATGCTTTCTAATAGGGGATGGACTTGCGCTGATGTGTGTTCTCTTATTTGAATGACTTGGAGATTGATGATGATGTGTGCCAACACTTCTTGTTCTTCTTCTCTTATCATGAGACTTATGGCTCCCTGATCTAATTGACTCGATCTCCTTATCAATATTCTTCTCTATTATGCTCAAGATCTCCATTAACTTGATGTTGAAGTCTTCCTGCTGCTCCTTAGATTTCATAAGTCTCTCATTGTCAGCTTTATAACTCACGACATCCTTTTGCAAAAAAATTATGGTCTCTACCAAGTTCATGTTTTTTTCCTTACCTTATCCATGTCCATTTGAATTTGTACATTCATTACCCATATGGACATACATTCCTCTGATCTCTTCTTCATGGCTATAAACTCCTTGAACATATTCCATGATTCTAAACTTGTGTTAATCCTATTCTGATATAAATGTTGTTAACTCTACAAAATGTGAAGCCAACAAAATTTGTTAGGCTAAACAATTTAACAAATTCATGAAATTATGTACACTTATGTTTCCATAAAGCATCGAAATTCTTTCTTCTGATTTCTTGGGAAATCTTACTTCCCAATCGACTTCGCGTGCACTACATCTCAATTATAACCCATAATTAGCATGTGTTAGTTTTACACATGCAATGCTGAAATGTAGTGCATGTACCATGAATCTATATCCAATGTGCATACTTTTCTGTCACGTGCCAATTTCTAATGAGAAAAACTTTTGTGTCGTGCACCCATACTCTGTGCGCACTGCAAGCACTACTTTTCACAACACCAAGGTTTAATGTGTTCCTTCTGTGCACCAATACTCTCTGCACACCAATATTCTTCCACGTGCCAATATCCACTGAGAACATATTTTGTGCCACACACCAATACTCTACGCACACCACAAGCACAACGTTGCATGCACACCAACAAATTTGAACTATGCTATGTCAATGCTCCAAGCGCACATATTATGCATCACATTATTATTCGTGCACCATAAACTCTACACCTTGTGATTCCAAAATTCAGCACGCTTCACCGCACACCTATATTTTGTGCACGCCACTAGTTATACATGACATAATGCCAAAATTTAGTGTACATACCCTATGTACCATTATTTTCTGCGCAATGCCAAATGTTTAGTGCATGCACTATTTTTCCACATCATCGGCTCCGCATAATGCAGTACCCAATTTTAATATGCACACCTCCTCCCCTTTATCTTTCTATGCATCACTACTACTTAGCGCACACAAATATTTTCAACACTTAATTGATTTTTCCATAATTTTGACGCAGAAATTGGGGATTTTGCCTGATTTTCATCCAATTTCCACCATGGAAATTCTACAAACATGAAATTTGTTCAATTTCACCCCAATATACCCAAATTCAACCACTACAACAACAAATGTTTATGTGTGTTGCTAGTTGATATTTCTGGTGTGACATTTTCTAATTCATTCATGAACTGAAAATCTTATTCCAACAATTCCACTCCATCTGTCATGGATTCTCTGTAACTTCAAATTCAGCCATTTTCTGTCTGAATTTTCTTAAACAGGGATTAGAATTAAGGATATCTCTTCACTTAACCAAATTTCGCCAAATTCTCCATGATTTTAACGATAGAAATTGGGGGCTTTTACCCAATTCCACTCAATTGCTTCAATTTATGTCATGGACGCACTGTAACTTGAAAATTTGGCCACTCCCGAATTCAATTCTCTGTGAAAATCTGCTTCGTAATTATGCTAACTTGATCCATCCAGGCTTAGTGTTGAAAATTGGGCTTTGATACCATATTGTAACATACCCAACCACCAATTGGGCTATGCCACTTAAAACTTTCTTGAACTCTGATACCACATTGTAATGTCTCCATTACCAACAACTCCACAAAATTTCTTTGATACTAATTAAAACATATAAATACTTTTCAATGCACAATTACATACATATTCATAACAAAAATATACATGCAACATAAACATGTTAAACCCATGAAAACAAATGCATAATTATTACTACAACACATGATTTACACACAATTGACACTTATCTTTGATTTAATTTACGCCAACTGTGTGCAGACCTTCCATGTTCCTCCCAGCATTAGACCACACTACTCGTAACTCTTAGCAGTGGGTCACCCCAGAGCTGGGGATAAACTCCACTTGGTTAAGGTTTTCTAGCCAAGGTAAAGTAAATCAGTCAGCAAGAAACTCAGTCACAGGTGACACAAACACATGAAACTCTATCATAGGTGCCAATTCATACTAACAACATACAATCCCACATTCCCTAGACGCATGTCCCATCCCAAGAAGTGTTCCCCTTCTCTGATCAACAATCCTTCAGTTGCCCCACTTCCCTTCCAAGGATTCAACAACAGGCCGAACAAGAAGTCTCAGAGCCTTGTCACTGCAATTTATCACCTTGGGAAATTACTTCTCTGCAATTCTTTCACCTAGAGAGAATGCAATGACCTACGATCCTGAAAAATCACCTCCTTAGTTCATCTCTCCAAGATAATTAAGGCACATGTATATGTGACAGTAACAACAAGGTACTGATAACAGTCACTATAGGGTCGGATGACAGTAACAACAATGTCATGATCCCTCTCCTTATCAAATGATGGCAAAAATGTACTAAGTCCCAAACTCTTTGGATGCATGTTCCCAACTTGACACTTGTAATGTTGAGAACTATCTTCGGTCCACATGTCCCCCTCCTTCGGAATTAGGATAAAATAATATCCCTACTTTATACTTTTAAGAAATATTAATATAATATTCCTTTGGGTTTAAGCCCCCATAACTTAGCCCCTTAACCTCAAATAATGGATTTCACCCCCCATACTCTTTTACATGGTTGGTATGTCGTAGTGATGTGTTTTCATTATATTTTCATATGATTACATTTCCATTCTCAGTACAAAAGTACTGTTTTTTTTGCATCCAGGCTCACCAGCCTAAAAAACACAAAGATCGCGCACTTAACCAATGCACGCAAAACTTTTGGGATGAAAACACTATTCTTTTAGTGTGCCACCCTCACGCGCTTACATAGGTACGTGTTACAACATGACATATATAGAAAAAGGCTCTCTGGCCTCAAAAACCATGCACTAAGCTAGTGTGCATAGAATTTTGGACTATTCTCCATCCTCGAAGGCTCTTATTTTAGTGCGACATCCTTGCACACTTACACCGGTGTGCGTTGTATACATTAAGTTGTTCCTCTTTTAGTGTGCCATTCCCGCGCACTCACACAGGTGTGCACCAAATACATTAAACTGCTCCTCCTTTAGTGTGCCATCCCTGTGCACTTACACAAGTGTGCACCAAACACATTACACTATACACTATATTCATTTTAAAATGTACGAACTCTTTTGGTGTGATACTCATGCGCACTAACCAAACAAAGGATCTTGTACCATCAACTCACCATCTTATATGTAAAGTACATCTAAATTTATATGTACAATTGGGGTCCAACCTAGGGTATTACACATTACCCAGGTCGGCCTTCCTGGCGATATAATGGAGATCAGAGAAAAAATCACATACTTGATGCCACATGACCCATTCAGCCATTGACACACACCATCGAAGAAACCCCAAACCATTGATTTGTTGATCTACACCTCCCTTATCTCCTTGCATTTGGTCTCCTCCATCTCTGATTTATAATTTGAGAGTAAGGACAACACGTGTTGTGAAACTTTGAACATGGGTGGCACCTTACCCTCAAATATTCTAGAATTTTAAGCAATCCAGATGCCCCAAGCCACTAAGATAGTCAGATAGTGAATTGATTTTAGTGAATGATTCAAGAGGTGAGATATCCCCATCTCCCGTTCAATTTCCTGCCATACTTGTAGAGTGAAAGGACACCACAAAAACAAGTGTGTATTTGTTTCTTCCAAGTTTTTACAAATATAACATATCCTAGGTCCATGCTTCCCTTTAATTCGTAACCGATCCTAGGTTAACCTTACCATGAAGTACTAATCAAAATAAGATAATTCTCTTTAGTAGACCTTTAATTTTCCACCTTTATCTCCTGGACATCATCACAAAACATGGCTCGATATCCCATTTCGGTTGTATAAACCCCACCCAACTTTTGATAGTGCCACACCAATTCATCCTCAATATACGAGAGATGAAAATTCACCTTGAGCAGTCCCCAAACATATTGCGACCATTGTTGATGCCATTGATCCTCAAAATCCAGGGCCCCCGCTGATTTCCAACCTTGTCTCCATATTGAAGAATGATCTGGATCCCCACATTTATTTGGTGTACTTCTCCTTGTTTCATAGAGATGAGTGACCAATCCATTGGAAAGAAAAATCTGATCACTGCAACCCGCTATGGCATCTACACCCACCCTAACACTAGAGCTGATCCAGATTATTTTTGACATGAAATGAGAGCTAAGATATAATAAAGAGATATACAAATATATATCAGATATCCAATAATATAACATAGAGATAAGCATAAACACAAATATACAGTAATACACAATTTCTATTAATGTGTGAAATATACAGAAGTGTAAAATTACAGAGTGAAAGACTCGCTAGAATGGTAGCAGCATATCTCTGAGAAGAGATGTGATGGATACGCTCATTCGTAAGAATATGATTGTTACAATGAGGCTCCAAATGCCTTTAACATAAATAAAATCCAAAACTCTAACCCCGAAAGATGAAAAGCGAACAATTTTGTGGACCCTGTTTTGGGTAGTTTGGTCTATCAAATTCCTAAGGGCGTAACTTTTGCATACGATTTTCATTTGGGCACACGATATCTCATTGGAAAGGTATCAATGAGGAGATTCATTTTGGGGGCTCAATCAAAACCTTTAGCTATGATTGAGGTACCCGATCGTGAAAACACGCATTTAGACCCTCAAAATGGCCCCAAAAGTTTAGGAACCGAGAAATTGCTAAATATAGTAAATTGGCAACGAAGTTTTGAGCCAGTTGGAATAGGTGGGTAGCCACCGATATCCACCTGGATAAATCCTCCCTCCTTAGAAAGCAATGGTCTCCATTGCATTGAGTTACCGGGTGAGAGGGGAAATCATTTGTTGAATCTAAATCTCGGTGAGCTGCTTGCCTTGCTGGAGAAGTTTTGTTGCTTGGTTTGTGGGAGGTTGTCGAGAACCTAATGAGATGACTGTGTGAAGAAGGAATATTTGTGCTTTGATTCAATATTTTCAACTTGTGGAGGTGCTTGGACTGAGGTTGCAGTGGTTGCAGTGTCCTTCTATTCACCTTTTGAATAGATTGTGAAGAAGCTTAATTTTGTAGTATGAGACACAACCTTGTGGCACTTTTAGGTGGGACAATAGTTGGATCTACCTCTGGTATCCTATAGAGATGACACCCTAAAGTAACAATGACACTATGGGGCCGAGACTCATATTTATCATGTCACTTCCACATATATTTCTGGCCCGAAAGAACATCACACACATCCAGTGGGGCAACATCACATAATACCTCATCCTTGAAGGGTTGGATTTAGTATGAAAATAGACACTATTGGCTAACATAGAGATCTCGTCCCTGGCGAAGTCACCTGATGTTATATGGTTTTAGGTGTGGTGTTTTTGACAATCCAAACTACTTGACGATCTCTGTTGAGATGAGGTTTTTCTAGCTTCCGCTATCAATAATAAAATGCAGCGGGGTCCCCTTCTCTGACTTCTGTGAATGAAAAAGGTGCTCCCCCTCTTCAAGATCTATTGGTTCTTCTAGTTGAATTGTTACGATCACGATAGTAGTAGTGGGGTCAACATCGTTGATCTGTCTCCTTCCATTATTTTCTGAATCAGATTCTAAATCAGGGTTCGACTCCTTTTCTTTGATATGGACCACCAATGATTGTTTTGAGCAACATTCATCAGTGTTGTGCTAGGGGATTTTGTGGAAATCAAACCACTTTCTAGTGTCCTTTTTATTTCCATTACATTCTTTTCCTGTGGCTTGGAAGGATTTTCGAGAGGTTGTTTGTTAGGGTTGTCTTTATCATACTTTGGTTGTTGCGTATTTTCAGACCCGAACTCCCATTTGTTTGGTGCCTAAATTTTTGTTTGATTTTGACAGCATATCAATAGGTAGCTCCCAATGATGATATTTCCAAGAAATCCATTTTGGTTTGGATGTACCTATGGAAAGACCTACGGTATTTCAAAACCAGATATTGCTCAGAGACTTTGATACCTAGCTTGGTGCGCAAGGTATGGAAATTATTTGTGAACTTTGGCACCTATTGGCCCCTATCTTCCTACAGTGTGGTCTATCTCATGTATTGGTCATCATAGTTACCAACATGGTAATATAGTTCCTTGACTGCATCTACAAAAAAAGCCCAAGTGGGCTCAACCACATATATTTGAGACTCCTATGTGGAACTTTTCTCCCAGTAAGTTTCCCACCAATGTTTGACATGGGGGAGAGCCTTAAGGAGTGTGAAGGTGATATTTTCCCTGTCGGAGAAATTGTGAACTGAGAAATAACCTTCTAGCATATTTAACCATTTTTCTAGGGCATCTGCATCTATGTGTCCTTCAAATACATGAATATCAAAATTAACTTGTACCTTGAAAGGTGAGGTGCCTCCAAAGTGGTCGCTTGATGAATATGCATTTTTTTTTATCGATATGCATTAAAATATGTGGGTAAAATTATCCATCATTTCGTCCCTCTATCACGTGAGAGATTGCTCAAGAAACAAATTAATATAATCTTCTTCTCCATCGTCTTTATTTTCTTCTTCCATGGAGGGTTTCTTGGGAGTGCGAGAGCGATTTTCCTCAAGAGAGACAAGCTTGAGACAAAAATTCCTATACTCAGACCTCTTCGGGTCGATGCACTGAAAAACGACCAAGAGCAGCCTGCTCTGATACCACTGATCTGGATTATTTTTGGCACAAAATGAGAGAGGAGATATAATAAAGAAATAGACAGAGATATATCAGATATCCAATAATATAACAGAGACATATGAGAGATATAACCATAAACACAGAGATACAGTAATACACAATTTCTATTAATGAGTGAAATGTACATAACTGTAAAATTACCGAGTGAAATGTACATAACTGTAAAATTACCGAGTGAAAGACTCACTAAAATGGTGGCAGCTTATCTCTGAGAAGATATGTGATAGCTACATTCATTTGCAAGAAGGTGATTGTTACAACGAGGCTCCAAATCCCTTTTTAACATAAAGAAAATCCAAAACTCTAACCCTAGAAGATGAAAAGACAACAATTTTGTGGACCTCGTTTTTTGTAGTTTGGTGTATCAACTTCCTCATGGCGTAACTTTGGCATACGATATTCGTTTTGGGCACACGATAGCTTGTTGGAAAGGTATCGATGAGGAACTTCATTTTGGGGTCTCAATCAAAGCCTTCGATTGTTATTAAGGTGCCTGATCGAGAAAAAACATCGTTTAGGCCCTCAAAATTTCCCTGGAAGTTTAGGAACTGAAAAACTGCTAAAAATAGTAAATTGCCAACGAATTTCTTTGATTCAGTTGGAATAGGTGGGTGGCCGACGATATCCACTTGGATCAATCCTCCCTCCTTAAGAAACAATGGTATCCATGTCATTGAGTTCCCAGGGGAGAGGGGAAAGAGTTTGTTGAATCCGAATCTTGGTGAGATGCTTTCCTTGTTGGAGAAGTTGCACTGCTTAGTTTGTGGGAGGTTGTCAAGAACCTGATGAGATAATTGTGTGCAGAAGGAATCTTTGCAATTTTCTTCAATATTTTCGGCCTGTGGAGGTGCTTGGACTGAGGTTGCAGTTTTTTTAGTGTCCTTCTGTTCACCTTTTGAACAGATTATGAAGAAGCTGAATTTTGTACTATGAGATACTACCTGGCGGCACTGTTTAGGTGGGATAATAGTTGGAACTACCTCTAGTATCTTGTAGAGATGACCCCTGAGAGTAATAATGACACTACAGGGTCAAGACTCATAAATAGCATGGTGCTTTCACATATATGGTTTGGCCAAAATAGCATTGCAGACATCCAGTAGAGCAACATCACATAATACCTCATCCTTTAAGGGCTAGATGTCGTATGACAATCGACACGATTGGTTGACACAGAGAAATTGTCCCTGGAGAAGCCACTCGATGGTCTATGGTCGCGGGTGTGGTGTTGTAAGCAATCCCAAATTTTTGAAAACCTCTGCTGAGATGCGTTTTTTCTGGCTTCAACTATCAACAATAAAATGTAGTGGGGTCCCCTTCACCCACATATGTGAATGAAAAAGGCACTCTCCCTCTTCAGGATCTGATGGTTATTCTAGTTGAATTGTTGTGGTCATGAAAATAGTAGTGGGGTCTCCGTCGATAATCTGACTTCTTCCATTATTTTCTGAATCAGATTTTGAATTGGGGTTCATCTCCTTTTCTTTGATCTCGACCACCAATGATTGTTTTGAGTGACAATAATCAGTGTCGTGTCATGGGATTTTGTGGAAATCTCACCACTTTCTAGTGTCCTTCTTCGTTTTTCCACTACCCCTATCATCATGTGGCTTGGACGGGTTTTCAGGAGGATTTTTTGTAGGGTCGTCTTTATCATACTTTGGTTCTTGCGGATTTACATACCTGAACTCCCATTTGTTTTGGTGCCTAAATTTTTGTTCGATGTTGACAACATTTTTATAGGGAGCTCCCAGTGATGATATGTCTAGGAAATCCATTTCAATTTTGATGTACCTATGCATAGCCCCGCGCTATTTCAGAACTAGATGTCCCTCAGACACTTTGATACCCAAATTGGTGTGCAAGTTATAGAAATTATTTGTGAACTCCGGTAATGTTTTGCCCCTCTCTTGCTGTAGTGTTGTCCATATCATTTATTGGTCATCATAGTTACCAACAGGGTAATATTGTTCCTTGACTGCATCCACAAAAAAATCCCAAGTGTGCTCAACCCCATATGTTCCAGACTCCTATGTGGAAATTTGCTCCCAGTAAGTTTCCCACCAATGTTTTCCATGGGGAGATCCTTAAGGAGTGCGAAGGTGATATTTTCCCCGTCGGAGAAATTGTGAACAAAGAAAAAAATTATAGAAGATTTAACCATTTTTCTAGGGCATCCACATCTATCTATCCTTCAAATATGGGAATACCAAAATTAACTTGTACCTTGAAAGGAAAGGTGCCTCCAAAGTGGCCTCTTGATGAAGAAGTGTCTATTGTTATCGACAAGTATTGTAGGATGTGGGAAAAATTATCCATCATTTCATCCCTCTGTCGCGTGAGAGCTTCCTCAAGCAACGGATTAATAAAATCTTATTCTCTGTCATTTTTATTTTCTTCCGCCATGGATGGTTTCTTTGGCATGCAACAATGATTTTCCTCAAGAGAGACAAGCTCAAGACCCAACTTTCTATATTCAGACCTCGTCGGGGACATGCACTGAAAAACGACCAAGAGAAGCATGCTCTGATACCACTGATCCAGATTATTTTTGACATGAAATGAGAGCGGATATATAATAAAGAAATTTACAAAGATATATCAGATATCCAATAATATAATAGAGATATATCATAGATATAACCATAAACATAGAGATACAATAATACACACTTTCTATTAAAGAGTGAAATGTACAAAACTGTAAAATTATAGAGTGAAAGACTCGCTAGAATGGTGGCAACTTATCTCTTAGAAGAGATGTGATGGCTATGCTCATTCACAAGAAGATGATTGTTACAATGAAGCTCCAAAAGAATTTTTAACATAAATAAAATCCAAAACTCTAACCCTGGAAGATGAAAAACCAACAATTTTGTGGTCTTGGTTTTGGGTAGTTTGGTGTATCAACTTCCCGGGGGCGTAACTTTGGCATACTATTTTCGTTTGGGGCACACAATCGCTCGTTGGAAAGGTATCGATGGGGAGCTTCATTTTGGGGGATCAATAAAATTCATAGGACATCATTGAGGTGCCCAATTGTGGAAAAATGTCGTTTAGGCCCTCAAAATGGCCCCAAAATGAAAAACTACTAAAAATAGTAAATTGGCAACGAACATTTTTGAGTTAGTTGGAATAGGTGGGTGGCCAACGATATCCACCTAGATCAATCCTCCCTCCTTAGAAATCAATGATTTCCATTGCGTTGAGTTACCGGGGGAGAGGGGAAAGCATTTGTTGAATCTGAATCTTGGTGAGCTGCTTGCCTTGTTGGAGATGTTGCACTGCTTGGTTTGTGGGAGGTTGTCGAGAAATTGATGAGATGAATGTGTGTAGAAGGAATATTTTTTATTTGCTTCAATATCTTTTACCTACAAAGGTACTTGGACTATGGCCCAAAATAAAATCATATACATCTAGTGGGGAAACATCAAATAATACCTCATCCTTGAAGCACTGGATGTCATATGACAATCGACATTGTTGGCTGACACAAAGATCTTGCTAGAATTGTGGTAGCTTATATATGAGAAGAGATGTGATGGCTACCCTCATTTGCAAGAAGATGATTGTTAAAATGAGGCTCCAAAGGCCTTTTTATCATAAATAAAATCCAAAACTCTAACCCTAGAAGATGAAAAGCCAACAATTTTGTGGACCCTGTTTTGGGTAGTTTAGTGTATCAACTTCTCAGGGGCGTAACTTTGGCCTAGGATATCCGTTTGGAGCGCATGATAGCTCATTGGAAAGGTATTGACAAGGATATTCATTACAATGTCTCAATCAGATCCTTTTCTTATCGTTGAGGTGCCCGATCGCGAAAAAACATTGTTTAGGCCCTCAAAATGGCACCAGAAATTTAGGAACCGAGAAACTACTAAAAATAGTAAATTTCCAACGAACTGTTTTGAGCCAGTTGGAATAGGTGGGTGGCCACCGATATCCACCTGGATCAATCCTCCCTCCTTAGGAAGAAATAGTATCCATTGCGTTGAGTTCCCAGGAGAGAGGGGAAAGCGTTTGTTGAATCTGAATCTTGGTGAGTTGCTTGCCTTGCTAGAGAAGTTGTGTTGCTAGGCTTGTGGGAGGTTGTCAAGAACCTGATGAGATGACTATGTGCAAACAGAATTTTTGCACTTTGATTCAATATTGTCGACCTGTAGAAGTGCTTGGACTAAGGCTAGAGTCGTTGTAGTGTCCTTATGCTCAACTTTTGAATAGATTGTGAAGAAGTTGAATTTTGTAGTATGAGATACTACATTGTGACACTGTTTAGGTGGGACAGTAGTTGGAACTACCTCTGGTATCCTATAGAGATGACCCCCTAGAGTAACAATGACATTACGGGGTTGAGACTCATAAATAACATGGTGGTTGCACATATATGGCTGGCCCAAAAGAACATCATAGACATCCAATGGGGCAACATCACATAATACCTCATCCTTGAAGGGTTGGTTGTTGTATGACAATCGAAACCATTGGTTGACATGGAGATGTTGTCCCTAGCGAATCCACCTGATGTTGTACAGTTGCAGGTGTGGTGTTGTCAAAAATTCCAACTGTTTGAAGACCTCTGCTGAGATGAGGTTCTTCTAGCTTCCGTTATCAACAATAAAATGCAGCGGGGTCCCCTTCACCCAAATATGTGAATGAAAAATGTGCTTCGCCTATTCAATATCTGTTGGTTCTTCTGGTTGATTTATTGTGGTCACGACAGTAGCAATGGGGTATGCGTCAATGATTTTTCTTCTTCCATTATTTTCTAAATCGGGGTTCGGCTCTTTTTATCTGATATCGACCACCATTGATTGTTTTGAGAGACATTCATCAATGTTGTGCTAGGGTATTTTGTGGAAATCACACCACTTTCTAGTGTCCTTCTTTGTCTTTCCGTTACCCATATTTTCCTGTGCTTGGACAAGTTTTCGGGAGGTTGTTTGCTAGGGTCGTCTTTATCATATTTTGGTTGTTGCAGATTCGCAGACCCAAATTCCTATTTGTTCTGGTGCCTAAACTTCTGTTCGATTTTGACATCATATCAATGGGCAACTCCCATTGATGAGATGTCCAGGAAATCCATTTCGGTTTGGATATACCTATTCAGTTCCCCGTGGTATTTCATAACCAGATTTCGTTCAAAGTCTTTGATACCTAGCTTGGTGTGCAAGTTATGGAAATTATCTATGAAATCTCACACTACGGCACTTTTTCACTCCTCTCTTGACATAGTGTGGTCCATCGCATGCATTGGTCATCATAGTTACAAATAGGGTAATATTGTTCCTTGACCGCATCCACAAAAAAATTCCAAGTGGGGTCGACCCATGTATTCAAGACTCCTCTATGTAAATTTGCTCCCACTAAGTTTCCCACCAATGTTTGACATGGGGGAGAGCCTTAAGGAGTGTGAAGGTGATATTTTCCATGTCAGAGAAATTGTGAACGAATAAATAACCTTCTAGCAGATTTAACCATTCTTCTAGGGCATCTACATATATTTTCCCTTCAAATATGGGAATATCAAAATTAAATTGTACCTTGAAAGGCAAGGTGCCTCCAACTTAGATTCTTGATGAAGATGCACCTATTGTTATCAACAAACATTAAAGGATGTGGGAAAAATTCTCCATCATTTCGTCCCTTTGTTGTGTGAGAGCTTGCTCAAGCAACAGATTAATAGAATCTTATGCTCCGTCATTTTTATTTTCTTCCGCCATGGAGGGTTTCTTGGTCATGCGAGAGCGATTTTACTCAAGAGATACAAGCTCGATACCCAACTTTCTATAATCATACCTTGTCGAGAAAATGCATGTAAAAATGACCAAGAGAAACCTGCTCTGATACCACTGATCTGGATTATTTTTGCCACAAAATGAGAGCGGAGATATGGTAAAGAAATGCACAGAGATATATAAGATATCGAATAATATAACAGAGATATATTAGAGATATAACCATAAATACAAAGATACAGTAATACACAATTTCTATTAATGAGTGAAATGTACAAAAATGTAAAATTACAGAGTGAAAGACTCGCTAGAATGGTGGTATCTTATCTCTAAGAAGAGATGTGATGGCTACGCTCATTCGCAAGAAAGTAATTGTTACAATGAGGCTTCAAAGGCATTTTTAGCATAAATAAAATCCAAAAATCTAACCTTGGAAGACAAAAATCCAACAATTTTTTAGACCCCGTTTTCGATAGTTTGGTGTATCAACTTCCCGGGGGCATAACTTTGGCATACGATTTTTGTCTGGGGCATACAATAGCTTGTTGGAAAGGTATCCAATAGGAGCTTCATTTTTGGGGCTCAAACAAAAACTATGGGAATTTTTTAGGTGCCTAATCGTGAAAAATCATGGCCCTCAAAATGGCCCTCAATTATTAGGAACCAAAAAACTGCTAAAAATAGTAAATTACCAATGAAGTGTTTTAAGCCAGTTGGAATAGGTGGGTGGCCACCAATATCCACTTGGATCAATCCTCCCTCCTTAGGATGAAATGGTCTCCATTGTGTTGAGTTCCTGGGGGATAGGGGAAAGTGTTTGTTTAATCTGAGTCTTGGTGAGTTGTTTGCCTTGATGGAGAAGTTGTCCTTCTTGGTTTGTGGGAGGTTGTAGTGGTTGCAGTGTCCTTCTGTTCACCTTTAGAACAGACTGTGAAGAAACTAAATTTGGTAGTATGAGATACTACCTTGCGACACTCTTTAGGTGGGACAATAATTGGAACTACCTCTGGTATCCTATAGAGATGACCCCCCAAAGTAACAATGAAACTATGATGTCGAGACTCATAAATAACATGGAGCTTCCACATATATGGCTGGCCCAAAATAAAATCACAAACATCCACTGGGGAAACATTACATAATACCTCATCCTTGAAGGGGATGTCATATGAAAATCAACACTGTTGGATAACATGAAGATCTCACCCCTTGCGAAGCCACCCAATGTTGTATGGTTTCAGGTGTGGTGTTGTCGATAATTCCAACTACTTGATGACCTCTGCTGAGAAGAGGATCTTTTGGCTTCTGCTATCAACAATAAAATGCAATAGGGTCCCCTTCACCCACGTTTGTGAATGAAAAATGTGTCCCCCCTCTTCATGATCTGCTGGTTATTTTAGTTGAATTATTGTGGTCATGACAGTAGCAGTGGGGTCTGCGTCGATGATCAATCTTCTTCCATTATTTTCTAAATCACGGTTTGGCTCATTTCCATTATCATACTTTGGTTGTTGCGGATTTGTAAACCCAAACTCCCATTTGTTCTGGTGACTAAATTTCAGTTCGATTTTGACAACATATTGATAGGGAGCTCATAGTGATGAGATGTCTAGGAAATCCATTTCATTTTGGATGTACCTATGCAGAGCCCCACAGTATTTCAGAACCAGATACCGCTTGAATTCTTTGATACCAAGCTTGGTGTGCAAGGTATGGAAATTATTTGTGTACTTCAAAATTGTTTGGCCCCTCTCTTGCCGTAGTGTGGTCCATCTCATATATTGTTCATCATAGTTACCAATACGGTAGTATTGTTCCTTGACCGCATCCACAAAAAAATCCCAGGTGTGCTAGGCCCCATATATTCCAGACTCCTCTGTGGAACTTTTCTCACAATAAGTTTCCCACTAATGTTTGACATGGGGGAGAGCCTTAAGGAGTGCGAATGATCCGGATTATTTTCGGCATGAAATGAGAGAGGAGATATAATAAAGAAATGCACAGAGATATTGTAGATATTCAATAATATAATAGAAATGTATCAGAGATGCAACCATAAACACAGATATACAGTAATACACGATTTCTATTAATCAAAGAAATGTACAGAGACTGTAAAAATACAGAGTGAGACTCGCTAGAATGGTGGCATCTTATCTTTGAGAAGAGATGTGACGGCTACTCGCATTCGCAAGAAGATGATTACAATGAGGCTCCGAAGGCCCTTTTACAATAAACAGGAATGCCAAAATTCCTAGACATCCAAAAACCTAACCCTAGGAGATGAAGCGTCAAAAGTCATGTGGGCCCCATTTGGGTAAGTGAGTACATCAACTTCCCGGGGTCGTAACTTTTGCATATGATCTCTGTTTTAGGCGTGTGATAGCTCATTAGAAAGGTATCATCGAGGAGATTCATTTTGGGGCTCAATATGCCTTCAACTATCATTGAGAACCTCAATCTCGAAAAACCTTCATTTAGGCCCTCAAAATGGCCCCGGAAGTTAAAACCCACTAAAAATAGTAAATTGCCAAAATAGCCAGAAAATGGTTTTGAACCAGTCGGAAAAGGTGGGTGGCTACCGATATTCACCTGGATCAGTGAAGGTGATATTTTCCCTGTCGGATAAATTGTGAACAAAGAAATAACCTTCTAGCAAATTTAACTCTTTTTCTAGGGCATCTGCATCTATTTGTCCTTCAAATTTGAGAATATCAAAATTAACTTGTACCTTGAAAAGAAAGGTTCCTCCAAAGTGGTCACTTGATGAAGACCCACCTTTTTTTATCGGCATGCATTGAAGGATGTGGGAAAAATTCTCCATCATTTCGTCCCTCTGTTGCGTGAGAGCTTGCTCAAGCAACATATTAATAGAATCTCTTGCTTCGTCGTTTTTATTTTCTTCCACCATCGAGGGTTACTTGGGCGTGTGAGAGAGATTGTCCTCAAGAGAGACAATGTTTAGAACCAACTTTATTTACTCAAACCTCAGTAGGGACATGCACTAAAAAATGACCAAGAGCAGCCTGCTTTGATACCACTAATCTAGATTATTTTCAGCACAGAAGGAGAGAGGTATATAATAAAGAAATGTATAGATATATATCATATATCCAATAATATAATAGAGATATATTGAATATATAACCATAAACACAAATAAATTCTTAACATAAATAAAATCCAAAACTCTAACCTCGGAAGATGAAAAGCCAACAATTTTTTGGACCCCATTTTGGGTAGTTTGGTGTATCAACTTCCCAGGGGCGTAACTTTGGCATATGATCTCCATTTGGGGCACATGATAGCTCGTTGGAAAAGTATCGATGAGGAGATTAATTTTGGGTGATCAATCAAAGCCTTTATCTATCATTGAGGTTGCCGATCACGAAAAAGGGTCGTTTAGGCCCTCAAAATGGCCCCAGAATTTTCGAAACCAAAAAACTACTAAAAATAGTAAATTTCCAACGAACTGTTTTCAACCAGTTGGAATAGGTGGGTTTCCACTGATATCCACCTCAATCAAGAGCCCATCCACACCTTCCAAGCAAGAAATTTTCCAATGATTGGGAAGGATAGTGTTAAATCCCACCATTGGTTAGAAACATTAAGGATAGATTTTGGTAGCCTCCCATTGGCTATCTTGGTTCACACACACACACACACACACACACACACACACACACACACACACACATATAATTTTGGGAGTCGAAAGGGGTTGTAGCCATGACCTCCAAAAGACTTAACATAACCTCCATTGTAAATACACCATGCCAATGAGTCTTAACCATATATGTATTCATTTATATTTAAATTTGTATTAAGTGTTAAATGAGTGACAAAGGGGTTGAGGGCCTAAGCCCTTGACCCTTAGCCCTTGGTATACCACATGTAATTTTATCGTTCCATCAAACCCGGGGGATATAAAAAATATTTCATGCGGGAGTTATAACCATACAACATATGGTTATATATGTTACAATTAATAACAAAAGCAACGAAACATACAATGGTTGGTGGGAATAGAACCCATGACCTACCATACATTTCCAATATACTTAGCCAAGTTTTCTACAATTTCGGATTTGGTTATGAAACCAACCAAACTATATTTAGACATCTACCATGATTTTCGAAGGACAATTAGGGGCCCACACCATATTTAATGGGCACAAGGACTGGGGATTGTACACACTAATGAATGCAGAGTTTAGTCTCTTAAATTGTCCCTCGGGGTACCAAATTTGTGAGGCTACACCATAAAGCATCCCAAGGGGTACCTTCACATATTTTCAAGAAATTTATACTCATTTTGCATGATTTTTAGAAATGACTCATACAATGCACTATGTTTCTTCATTTGGGAAACATATGAAAAAGGTCATTGTAAAACACACAAATTTGAGCATTAATAAAAGAAGGTCTCTATTGAAAGTGGACCCGGAGAGGTAGCCCAAATTGGGTGAACTCCATTTTTTCAACTTGTGTATGTTATTTCATTATTTTTGTTCATTTCAAGTTCAATTATTTGCAAGTCATTTTATCATTAAAGTGGAATTGGTTAGATAAGTTTTTTTCACATGTAATTTGCATACAGTCAAGCGATCATTTTATTTCAAAGATCAAGTAGATGATTTTTTTGTATTGAAAGATTAATAAGAATCTAAGGATTTTTCATATCAATGCTCTTCAAAGTCTGAGTATGTCTACCTAGGGGATGGTCTATATATGCTCGCATCCTTGATGTCTGATTGCAGGTACTCAATGGTTCCTTGATATCTGAGCTCCTTCCTTATGCCACTCATCACCATGAATTTTCGTAATGTATTTCAGCCATAAGTTCCTCTCACGACCTCACACATTAGGGGGCATATGTTATACTTGAATTTTCCACCATAGGTTGTGCAAGCATGTTTTTAGATGTTATGAGGCTAAAATTACATAATTGAGTAAAATTCTCATAATGATTTCACAAGGAAATAATTTTTTTGTCACAATTTCATAATTGAGAATAAACTCATAATTGAAAAGAAAGTTCATACTGAATTGGAAAAAGCTCATAATTGAGCATGTAACTTGAGAAAAAATCTCACAATAGAGAAAACATTCATAATAGGTTGGAAAAAGCTCATAATCAAGCATGAAACTTGTGCATGACTTGTAATTTCTTAGTTCACATGCCATCAAACTTATATATAACTTGTAATTGCTTAGTTCATATGTTATAAAGCTATCCATGACTTGTATCCACCTATCCATGACTTGTATCCACCTAATTCACATGTCATGAAGCTTATCTCCAATCTCTTCTAAAATTGTATAAGAAGAGGCCAAATCAAGGGAATGGGAGAGGAAGAGTTTGGAGAGTGGTTATGCTGGAAGAATAGAGAGAATATCAAGAGGCTAAGGAGGAACATCGAAAACCTGGAACTAGGAGGAAGCATCAACATCTAAGGTATGAAGCTTTGATGTATTTATTCTATATTCATTAATAGATCATTGGTTTTCCCCTTTAATATTGTTCATGTTCAATTATATATGTTAGATCCGATCTTACATTGAATAGATCAAGATAGATCTAGTAGATTTTAATTTCCTAACACTAGAAGAATAGTAGATTGGTAGTTATGTGTCTCCTTGTGTGCAGGAAGTAGATTGTAGGAGTTGGAGTTGTAACTCAAGAGCTACATTAGCCGGATACATGAGGACAGCCATCGGTCAAAAGGTATATTCAACACCCTTCTTGGTTAAAGGGAAATAAATCTAATTAGATATAAGGAGAACCATACGAATCTATCCCCTTTGTTTGTCTTGGATCAAGGGAATATCCAATGGAGATATGGTTAGTCCGCTGACTGGAATCCTCCATAACAAAATGATGAAATGATTGAATAGATTTCATAAAGAATAGTTATGTTCAACACCCTTCTTGGTCAAAAGGTATGTTCAACACCCTTCTTGGTTAAAAGGAAATACATCTAATTAGATCTAGGGAGAACCATAAGAATCTATCCCCTCTGTTTGTCTTGGATCAAGGGAAGATCCAAGGGAGATATGGTTAGTCTGCTGACTGGAATCCTATGTAACAAAATGCTTAAATGATTGAATAGATTTCATAAAGAATAGTTACAAGAACATTTCCATTGAGAAATAAAATATTGTAGTTGGTGGGTTAAGTAAATGCAGTCCAATATTTGAACAAATTTCCGAATTAATTAATCTCTCATTGGTTTCCTTTTGGATTGTGCAATGTTGTGACTCCTACCTACATGAAAGTGCTCACTTATAATTGTTATAAAGTGAATTGAATAGATAGAGTGTTACTAGTAGCTTGATAGGTGCAATTCTTGTTGATTCTAGTTTGATTGATCGATGCATTCTTGTGGATGACGTACTTAGTTTGTGTTTCATTTAATTTCATTTCAATTTTTGAGTGATTCCTTATGATTTTAAACTTTGCTTTTCAATTTCTTCAAGTGTTTCATTGACTAGGTGTGGATTGCTACCAAAAATCTTAATAGGTTATGATTACACTTTAATTACGTGACCTTGATTAAACTCTGAGTTTTTTGGACTTAATTTTGAAAAATTTATTTTCTTTGAGTTTGATGCTTTATAAGCTACGTGAGTCTCTTGAATCATTGAGAGAACTATATGGTTGCATGAATATTTTTTATGGAAGTAAAAGACTGTAACTGAATCTATCCTCGATGTTTAATCTTGACTCCTAGAAATGATTTATTAAGTGATTTTCCCTTTTGAATTTAATAGAATTAGTTTAGTTTAGATGCCTGGTTCTACATATATTTTTCCAACATTTCAAAAGTTTACAAACACCCTGGTGATAATTTAATGATCAAAAATTTAAATAATCAAATTGACCGATAAAAATCACATGAGAGCTTCCCATTTCTTCAACCCACAAGCATGGATTCCACTCATTTTGATACTTGCACTTCTAGGTTTTATTAGGAATGTACTCTATGTTGTATTAAGAAGGGATCGATCCATAGATATTTCTTTGTTCATCATTGTATTCATCATCAAAGTAATTTTGTCTTGCAATTTTTTCTATTTTTCATAACGTTGCATCTTGAAGATGTGAGCATCCTAATAGCAAGAGAAAATTGGAATTCATTGATCGTGCCTCCCATATTTTTGGTTCCAATAGTGGTGGCAATGGTTATGTCAGATTTTAGATAATGAACTTGGAGACCTGATATTGTTATCAATGTTTCTCTTTTCACATGTTTTTCAAAATTAAAAACATAAAGTCCTGGTTGTAAAAGCTACAAAACAGAGATAGACAACATGAATGACAGTCTTAGCCAACATCAAATTACAACACCCGGGGAGAGATAAAAAATGACTAATGGTCGGATTAGATTAGGTTTAGGGTTTCTATCAAGCACCAAGGAGATCATTGAATTTTGGGTGTTGACAAAATCTATGGAAGGCATTTTGTAGTTGGTGGGGCCTTCAAACAACGTAACGTTGTTGTGGGTTCCCCTAGAAGGAATAAAAGGACACATCAATAATTTGGGCATTGCACCACCATAATTAAATATTCATGAAAATGAAAGAAATATCCATTTTTCCCAACACATTTCTCACGCATGACACCCTCTAAAAGGACATGCAGGTGCAAGTGATAATGGAGTTATCAAATATATCAACCAATATTTGATACCACTGATAGGTTGAGGATTGAATAACTCCACAGGATATAAAAGTTTAGTAACATGATCCATACATAAATACATTGAGATATGACTCTTGATTTCATCTTCCAAGAGGTCTGATGACTCTTGACATTCGCCTATGAATCTTTGTATTCCTAAATTCATATTTACAAAAAATTTACAATTATACCATAATCCCAAGGATTAGGTATCTTACAAGGTTGACCTTTAAATTAATGTCCAACCCTTATGCAAGAACTTATGGCCCAATGCTACATTATATCCCATGAAGAAGAGAGACCTTCAGATAAAATAAAGTTTCAAGTAGTTAAACATTCCATAGGTAATTGTTGAAGTCTTAATTCATTGACAATACATGAGAAGTGTGGATGTGCCTATTCCTCCACCAATTTTTGAAATGTTAATTAATTGAAAATACATGAGAAGTGGGTGTGCCTATTCTTCCACCCATAAGATTTGTATAACACTATTAAGATTCATGAGTTACTTATTCCTACAACCACCACAACAGTTCCTAAGGAAAAGGTGACACAAACATTTTCTATGGCAACATTTTCATAGGCCAACTGCATGGAATGGCTTGCTTCTCTTTTCATTTGAGAAGGTTTTTATTTAACAAGTCAAAGTTTTTCATTTACTGTCAAATTTAGATGTATTTGAAAGGTTCATAAAATTATAAATAATTCTATATAATCATTTTGAAATAAGATTTCTTTCTTTTATCTTATTAAATGGTTGCATCATATTAGAGGCACTAGTATGATCTGTACAAATTTCATTCTCATTGTGCCGAGAGGTGCTTTGTATAGTCCAGTATGAGGGAGATGTGCAATTCCTTTTGTGCTAAACCTGAAGTTGACACATGGATTTTAAAAAACTGTTAATAACAAAAAAATATTTCAATGTCCACCTTTAATAAAATATTTTTACATCAATTTTATTATTTAACCAATGAACTATGTGAAAAATTCATTTTGACATCCTCATTATTATATAAAACAAATATAAAACAAAACATTCAATAAAATACGTTTTTTAATCAACATTGATAATTGCAAAACTGCCTTATTCACAAATAGTTATGATAATTTTCATGACATACTATTCCATTATCCCAAGCGCCATAAGCATGTTTTTTAATCAACGCTAATAATTTCAAAACTGCCCTTCTCATGAACAGCTATGACCATTTTCATAACAAACTATTCCATTATCATAACATCACACTCAAATTGGACCTTAAAGAATCACATCCCCACCCTATATAATATATATTCCAACTTACATAGCTATATATTTACTTCATATATGAGAAGAGACATTCATATATTTACTTCGTATGTGTTCATGGAATTATGGAAATGGAATATAGCTAACCGATTTATGATATATATTTGTTAACTTATCGTAAAGTGGAGAAGCTGATACTTAAGTTTTGAATCTCATATTTCATAAACATTGAAGCCATACATAGTGAATTTGATATGTCTATGTATTGAGTATTTGAGATGTCACTTTGTAACTTAATATTATGCATGGGTTGAAGACAAAATATAAAGGCCGGCATGAATGATTTTTTATTGGAAACCCATGCTATGGAGGGAATGTTTTTAAATGCATTCTAAATGAGTAAGTAAGGGTTAATGTTCATATTATTGGTACCTTTTTTAAAAGATTGAAATATGCTTCCACAACCTCTTTCTTTAGGCATCGATTAATGTCTACCTAACTAGGGACAACAATGTTATTGTACAATTTGAAAGCAATGTATGATATGTTAGATGTGTGTTTCTTGACACTACTAAGGCTTTGAACCATTAAGTACACTATATTAATGATCTCGTTACACAATCATCAATGAAAAGGGATTTTATGCATGTGTAAATGACAATGTACATTTACATTTCCCACTAATTGTAAGTTATTTAAAGATAAGGTACTTCCAAGTGATATCCTTCATGGTAGCTATGAAAAGGAGAGGCAACTACTAAAAAGGTTGATTGTTGAGTACATATCATATCGCACTTGTTGGAATGATTGTAGTTTTTATAGAGGATATTATGCAACAAAGAGATATGCCTAGAATGTGGGCATGACAGTTTCCATATTTTTTTTAAAGGGTAAGGCACATGGTACTCATAATATATTAAGGCACATGATTATAATCCCAAGGATTGAAAGGGTTTTTCGTTCCAAATAATTATCGATGTTGTAGGGGTGGCATGCCTCACAAAGAAGTGAGTTAGGAGTTACGTGGATCCCAATGGGTTTGATAGCCATGAAGAATATACAGGATGCATGGCCCAATAAATTCAAGGATGAGGTATGAAGCCTTTAATAGAGCATATCCAGAGATGGAGTTACCCATATTCTTTGTAAAAATCCAACTATTTTGTTTGGATAGTGGTAGTGATCAATAAAAATATCCTAGGCCATGGTTGTCCATGAAGGATGAACATCTTATGTTGGATCTTGTAGTTCTTGGTAGAAGACAAGTGAAAAGAATGGATGTCTACCTCCAACCATTTATCAATGAATTGAAGCAATTATGGGAATACATATAAGTAAATTATGAATGAATACCTATCTCAATAGAGATGTATTTTATGTTGTATGACAGATGTACATACACCATGCATGATTATCTAGGACTATGAGTTTTCCCTAGTAGGCATGTTGATTGATTTTTTTATATCCATAATTTTATTTGGCATACTCAAGTTGGTGGAATTGTCTTCTTTGGTGCTAACGTATTATGTATACAGTAACATCGTAGGTCTTGTAATAAAAAGGTATCATGGATGTAAAGGTTATGGACCTTCTATATAGGCTAGGTGATTTAACCATGCATGAAATCTAGTGTACAACTAATCAAGGTATTCATCCTTGATACGGATTGGATCATCATATTATTTTTCATCTATTTCACTACTTTTTGGGTGGAAAAATTGGAGGAATCAGCTTGCAGGGCCATTTCGGTGGCTAGTCCAAATTTGGAAATTTGGGTCTAGAAAAACAATCAGAAATATTTCGGAGCCATTTTGAGGCATCAATTTTTTTTTTTTTTCCAAACCTTACTATGAAGGAATAATCTAAATTCATCACGTTAATACCTTTCCAACGGTGCAGACCATTCATCAATCAGAGTTTGTATGAGAAAGTTATGCCACACACAATTTGACCCACCATATTGATCACCATGGTATGAGTGGATGCCATGTCAACCTCCATTACTTACACATGTGGGGCTAGCCACATATTATATTTTCTAATAAAATTCTAGAAGGTCCAAAACTTTATCATAATTGAAGGTTGAGGAAGTCAAAAATCTATCCATATATGGCTATTGGGCTATGTTAAAAATAGGGCCACTAGGAGGAGAAGGGGTTCCATTATTTTGCATTGTGTCTTGTTCCATAGTTGAGAAAAACATTTGAGAGTGGTATTTTGTGAGCATAACAGAGGAGGAGATATTCTGCAGAGTCATATAGGCCACAAGTCAAAGGAATCTCCACAAAGAGTGCCTCTTTCTTTGTACTTGCATTATTTCTTTACCAAAGAAAAGAGAGTAGAGAAGCCTCACCTTCTAGTTGGGTTTTCTCCCATATTATGTTTCCCAGGTCATATCATGTGTTTATTTGTGGATGGTGTGAATGTGTTTTACTGTTCTTTATTTTTCTATGTTTTATTTATTTTTATCAGCAACTAAATATTATGAAGATCTAAAGGAAATTAACCTTAATAATAAAGATTTTGGTATTTTATTAGATCTATTGTGATGAAATGTTCCAGTGGAATATCCACAACGGTTTGTAGATCAATCCTAGAAGACCACCCCTATAAAATAGTAGCATATACTTTCAATGATAAACTAAAGAGATTCCAAATATTTGAAATAATGACACCAATATACTAGCTTAGATCATATGAAACAAAGAACAAGAAGGAAATTGAAGAATTGTTCGATTCAAATGGGGAACCTATGTGCAATGATCATGAATTTCTCAATAGCTATGTTGAGAAAATTCCCATTGGAATGAAAATGAAATTGGTATTGTATGAGCTTCCATATTGGGAGCATCTTATGATTTCCCTCTTACTAAATCCCATACCTATATTAAAAACGTTTCATCTTCTTTATGGAGGCACATATCATCGAAAAAAGTGACACATTTGGTGTTAGGAGAGATCTTATTTCTTCAAATAAGGCCAAGAAAAGAAAGTAGAGGAGATGCCATTCCCTCTTGGTCTTTTAAAGAAGGTGGTTTCCCATTTATTTTGAAGAAAGCTAATTTGTCTTGGTGAAGGATGTTATATCGGGTGTCAAGGTGTCTTCTTTATAGGAGTCAAATCTACAATGTTGCTTCACTATAGAAGGACATTTTTTAGGGATTGAAACTGCGTGACCTTTTAAACCTTCTAAGAGAATGCATGTCAATTACATGTTTTGTTTTCTACGATGTAGGTTATATATTATGCAAATCATATTTTTATGCCAATTAATTTGTACATGTTTATTTTGTAGTGTCATTATCCTTTCTTGTGCATGGTTTTGTGAACCATGACTTCCCCCAAGACATGAGATGCACCATATCTAAATTATCTACATTTATATGTTGGATTACATCAAAGTATATTCACATGGCTAGCATTCCATGATCATGTTGAGGGATAACTGAGATTGTGTGTATGTTTGAGAAGGAACCACCCACAAGTTTCATGGACTTGAAAGTATGTCTTTTAATTCAACTAGTTGATGAGGTTAAATTATTAGAGGAGATTCCATGTCACTGGATGTTCTTCTTGGAGAGGTAGATGAAAAAGTTGAAGGGTTTTGTTCAACAAAGAGAAAAACTTAAGGGGTCTATTGTGGATGGGTACATAGTATATGATTCATTCTATTATATTAGTGAATACATCGAGAAAATTGACACCATACCAAGTGGAGTGGTTTGGGATGGCCATTTGGATGAGAACAAAAGGAAGAGGAGATAATCCAAACCAATGGGAAAAAGGAGCATGATAAAGAGTAAGTCACTTATAATATTTTGTAATTTTCTATAGAGTAATTGTTTACATTGAACTTGATAATATAGATTTGATCTCATACTACTTGTTTTCATCTCATGAATACATACCAAATTCAAAAATTGATGTCATCAATAAATTTGTTCTTTGCAATGTGGAGACAACACAACCATGCACCATGTTGTATGAAGAAAAGAGAAGGAAAACGAAAAATGATAGGGAATAATTTAGATGGTTAAATGGTGAAAGCATGCCATATCTTGATCATCTAAAATAAAATATGTCAATGTTATGTCCCAATAGTTAGGAGGATGATTGAATTAGAGAGAAACACAATGCATTTTATCATTATCAACAACGTGAAGAGGATGCACTAAACATAGGGATCGAGTGTAGTAGATAGTAGTATTATCATATCTATGTCAATTGTGCATTTTATAATGCAACTTTGAATTATAACATGTATTACATATTTGTTTTGCTAATGTATCTATGACTTGTGGGATTAGCCCATGGTCTAAGAAACCGCGACTCAGGGGCATCTAAGCCATGAAAATCACCTAGGGATCGCACCTGGCATGGGACACACCAACCCTTAACATGGATATATTTTAGGTGTCTTCTCCCAACTACTACGATGTTTTGAACCTGGGTCACCATACAAAATGAGGCCCCTTGAAACTAATCACACTAGCAAGATTTGACAACATGCATTATGTTGTTATTAAAGTTTGTTTTAATAGACAAATGTCAATGTCCTTTGTTTTATTTCTTACAGGTGCATTTGTTCCCATCTATGTGGGCATATTGACATCATTTTCATAGTGAGGATGCTAATGATGGATGTGTCACACTTGAATATGGAGTGGAGGTCAATTTCAACCAATCTATTCATGTTAATGACTGTGATTAGAACATAATATAGGGGAAGTTAGGTTACATTGGAAAGATAAAAGAGATCACGCAAGTGAAATTCTCATATTTCCAATGTGTTACTTTTAGGTTCAATTGGTGGGATACCTTCAATCTGAGTAATGTAAAGGAAGATTGTGATAGTGTGCTAATATGTATTAACTCTAAAAAGAAGTGGGATGAAAACAAGGAGCCTTATGTTTTCTCAAAACAGGGATACCAAGTGTTTTTTAGCTAGGATGTATTAGAGAGGGTTTAGTGGTTTTTACCAAGACATGATCCATGATCGAAACATGCTTTTTGAGAACAAAAATGCTATCATGCCTGGTGAGGAAGTTATTCAAGGTGATGGTAAAATAGAGTGATGTGTGCATGTTTTATTTCAACATTTGTGTTGTGGATGTGTCATTTTATTTTGGTTTTCCATAATTGATCATCTATGGATTTATTCTTAATAATGATATATTTAATTAGTTTTTGCATTTATTTAGTAAAATTTCTTGAGAGAAATAATTATCCCAAATCATAATAGAAAATAAAAGTATAATTACTGGTGATTTCTCAAACAATTTGAATAGTATATTTATGCATTATTAGTTATCACCATGTTTCAATAATTCCAAACATTTAATAGAATACCAAACTCATTTTTTCTTCATTTTATTATGTTGAATATGAAATTTAACAACCATTTTCTTGAAAATAAATGTTTTGGAACTTCAAGCTCTTCAATGAATTACAAATCATTTTTAATTGTAATATTCACATGGTGTCTCTTTTTGTAATATTAACATTAACAACTATTTTTTTATCAAGGTCACTTTAGATGAAGGGCCTTTTTTATCTTTCTTTATATTTAATATAAAATTTAGAATTATTTTTAATATTTAATAAAGTATTTAATAAAAAATGATTTAAAAATCAAACATACATCAACATAATACATTTTAGAAACCAAACAACATCAACATCAACATGATATGAAAATATATAATATACATGAATGTTAATATCAAATAAATACATATGTCAAATATACATCACGAAAATCGATTTCATGTCGACTACAACTATCTAGGTCCACCACTAAAGGTAGAGGTTTCAACACCTCCATCAAATAATAATGAACTTATAGTTTGATGTGTCTCTCCAGCAGGGTCTATATCACCCCATAATATCATAGATCCTATAGTTGGTTCTGTTAGTGTTGCTACTGGAGTTTTATGTGGTAGTTGGGGAAACTAGTGGCATAGGTGGAGGAGTGGAGGATGAGGTGGATCAACAATTGGTGCAACTGGTGGTGCATGTGGAGAAGGAGGGGGAAAAGAAGGAGATGGATCATTAGCTGGGGCAATTGGTGGAACATGTGTAGGAGGAGGTGGATCAATAGTTGGTGTAGTTAGTCGAAGAGGAGGAGAAATAGGTGGATGTGCATCATCCTTAACAGTCTCATCATCTAAAGACAAAGTAGTTGAATAATATGGACACAGATGTCTCGTACTTTTTCACTTAACCTCAACAACTAATATGGGGATGCCAATTAGATAACACATCAATAATGTCATACGATGGGGAGGGATCACATAGATCTATGCTAGCTCAAGATCCCATGTAATGATTCTAGGGTGCATTGGTGCCACTTTATAGCTAGCCATCAAATTACACAACCAATTTGTGATTCAATGATGAAATTTCTATCCATCTTTTATGGCTTGTTGGGTCTACATGCTTGAGATAGCTCATTAATGTCCTCCATCTTTGCATTAGGATGGGGAGGAGGCCCCTCACCAAAATATGAGCCAATATTTGTAAAATAACTTAGACAACAATAATTAGACAATTTAAATAAAATATTATAATCAATTACATTTGCATTACATATGACTAAAAAATATACAAATTATATAATCAAAAGACAATGATAACATTACCTCTCGTGTCTGGTGGCTCAACTACAATAAATGATATTGTTCGCACAATGTCCTTGCCAATCCATCCCTGCATAAGGATAATGTATAAGGTTGAGGGTGTGATCATACTTACTACCAAAAAAAGAAAAAACATATACACCCATCGACCTACACAGCTTCTTCGACTGGCCCCTCTTGGGAAATTCCTTCCCCCAGATGCACATTTGTACATTAGCCCTGGACCTAGGAGGTTATCAGTTGAATATCGACCAAGTCACCAGAGACCTCTAAAAAGTAAAGTAAACAACTTTAAAACAAAGGGGAAGAGACGTCGATCCTCCAACATGCTATGATAGTATATAGAGAAATACAAAACTATTATATAAACATGGAAAGCCACTTGATGAATCTAGGCATGTGAAATAAAATATCTACATAGAACAACATAAGGAAACTAATGTGTTTCCCATCAATAGTATGGTGTGCTACTTTCATGATCATAAGGGACAAGCACCTAATCTCCTCTTCCCTAAAAGAATGTAAACTCGATTGGCCCCTAGAAACCTGGATGCCAATGGGGTTAATGATGTCTACACTAACATATCTTTGCATATATGCTAGCTACTCTTGCCTATAACACTAGGTGGAAAATCGAAGAAATTGGGAAAATCCTCCACCCTCTTTGATAGAGGACAATGTTGAAATAATATCACCCTCTATTCTTTGGTATCACATATCGAGACCAACCTTGAAGGTATGCCTACTATGATCCTAGTGATAAATCAACTACATGAATAAATCGATGTTTCCCTTGAGGGAGTTACCCTCATAAAAATTGAGGTGTAATAGGAAGAGGAAACAAATTCATCTCGCATACACATGCAAAGTTATATGTCTCAATCTACTACTATTGTGTCTATCCCTGATTCACATACAAATTTCATTAAGAAAATCTATCTCTAAAATAAACAATCTATATTAAAATCACCATTTATAATATTCATTCAATATTGAACTTAACGTTTTTTTGCATAAAACATGTGTAACATAAACTGTTGCACCTTATTTATAAAAATGCATTATGTATAGTGCACACAAATCTAAAAAATGCACTAAGTACAATAATGTGCTCTAATTAGGAGTGGGATAACTCGAGAGCAATCTTCCCTCCCGAGTTACTTTTCCAGCGGTCCGCGTTTAAATTTTCGGCCAATCCAGAACTCTGATCGATTTTCTAAGCATGTGGGTTGGTGGGGAAAAACCCCTGAGGTAAGATTATGAAATGCATGAAACTTTGATCTATGCGAAACTCAGACTACCCCTGAAAATTTGGTTAGATTCAGACCCATTTTTTCCTGAAAAGCGAAACTCAAAAAGGAAGAGTGCTCCCAAATTAGCTTACTTCCTCAAATTATATTAACAAACCATAAATGGTAAATGGTACTCTTACTGAACATTTCGCACACCCATTAGACCAATAAGTTTGGGAACATTATTGGTTATTCATGTGAATACAATATTGGTGCACAATGTTCACGTAACCACACCATCATCGGTGTGCCACTATACTTTTTAAGTGCACCAAAACACAATGCGTATGTACATATATTAGCGAACTGAAGAGGATGGGAAATTTGCTAGCAAAAATTTTATAATTTTATGTTGCACTTAGAATGTAAGGAAGCATCGCCCACTAGTGCGTCCTACCTAAACACGAGTGAGAATGAAAAACTCGATGGGAAAATATTAATCATGTCCAATGTACTTATAATGTTAAAAAAAGCACCACACACTAGTGCTTCTTATTTAAGCACCACATATCAATGTGGGAAAGTACAACATGCTAATATATCTATATGCACATTGCCTCCCTCCGATTTAGTGCACCAGATAGCATGGTAAATCCAAACATGCATAATATATAAAAAAAAAAAAATGATGTGCTTATGAGGTTTTTGAGCACTACACTGCATTGTGGCTTGGCTTGTAAGAGCACTTACAAATGGTCCGATTTGAACTTTGTGAATGAAACACAATTTAAAAAATAAATGAAAGAATCAAATTAAGTCAAATTTTAAATTTTGATCCACTAAAAATGTGAATAAGGAGATAAAAAATGATTTATTTGGTTTTTTTCATAAAAAAAATATAGTTCATAATTCACGTAGAGGAAAAATGAAAAATTTGATACTGATCGAAAAATTCCAAAACAAACACAAATCCACCATGAAAACAAAGAAATCAAGGAATTGAAAATCTAGTAACATCAAGCAATGGGGTGGTCATATGGAATAGTGAGCACTGATGCTTTTATGGGTGTGAATCACTAGATGAATGGGAAAAAGGAATTTGTGGCTTGGTGATATGTTTTAAATTACCCTACCTCGGTGCACCCCATTTCTCAACACACTAGTGCATTTCTAGGTTTCTAGTGAACCGATATTTTTAAATATTTTGACCTACATTGATGTGCTTAGTATTGTTATGCACGAGTGTGTTTATTATATAAACACTGCATCGACATAAGTTTTTTTAAATGACTGATATTTTTACATACCTTAGTATACATGGAAGTGTTATGCAACATTGTGTTTATGTCTACAGGATGAATGGAAAATTTATTAAAAATAACCAATGTTTGAAGTATTTTAACCTATCAATGTTTTTATAAATATCTTAAACTCATTCGGTGTGTTATATGGGCATGCACTAGTGTAGTTAAATAGAAAGGGAGCATCGTAAAGGATTTTTATAAAAATAATAGTTTTTATAAATATTTTGAACTACATCATTGTTTGTTGTATAGTTGTTGCACATTGTTATATTAAAATGCAATGATTTGCTTGAAATACATATGACGCACCTGCATGATTTTTTTGAAAAAACTATTATTCTAAAATATTTTAAAATACTTTAGTATGCATGGAAGTGTTATGCACCAATGTGTTAATGTATATAAGATGCATAGAACAATGTTTTTAAAAAGATCAATTTTTTCAAAAATATTTTTAAGTTATCAATGTTTTTATAAAATATTTTAACCTAAATAGTTAATGTATATAAGATGCATAGAACAATGTTTTTAAAAAATCAATTTTTTTCAAAAATATTTTTAAGTTATCAATGTTTTTGTAAAATATTTTAACCTGATTTAGGTCATGGTATATATGTATGCACTCGTGTGTTTTAATAGCTTGGGAGTACCACAAAGGTTTTTCAAAAAAATGATGAATAAATTTTTATAAAATTTATGACCTACATTAGTATTTTTGGTACGGTTATGCACTAGTGCTTGTTATATTATGAGCATTCATGCATGTACATGGTATAAGTGTACCAAAGAGAAAAACAAAAAAAAAGGAATGGTATAAGCTCCTATGCTAACTTAAAGAAAAAAAAGAAGTGTTTTTACAAAAACCTCTACCAAATATGTTTTCCATGTAGTGAAATAACACTAGGTTATTAATCCAAATATGCAATGTAAATTTCAAGTAAAACTTTGATATTTCTTAAGTTATAAGTCCACGTTGTTTGAAGGAGGACAAGGGAGAGCCCCAAAGCTCTCAATGGTATTTTAGGCATAATTATACATATAAAGTAACAACCAAAACATACATATATTTCTAAAACATAATGAGCTCCAATTGTTAAATCATTAGATTAACAAAAACCTTAAAATCTAAAGAAGATTTATCAATCATAGACCACTGACATGTAATATTTATGGGGGTGAGAACAAATTTATTGGAAATTAGAAGATCAAGTACACAAATTATTTTACTTGAGAATTGATTTGATCCTACATGCCCTTATAATGTACCCAGGGAGGACAATATGGTGTACCTAGGGAAGTACCCAAGGGGATAATTAGTGTAATATGCCATAATAATGGACTAGGTCCATTATGTAATAAAAAGAAAATAATATACTAATAACATGTAGTTGGAATTAGTCCTTCACTTCATAAATAAACACCTAAAAATGAAAGATACCAAAACATTCACCATGAACAACACAAGAATATAGAGGGAAGAACCCTTAAGGTAGGGTAACGACATCAAATACTCCTTATGGAAGGAATCACTTCACAAGACATGCTTGCTACAAGACAATTCAATTCAACATTCCCCCAATAAAATGATATTGATGTGTATTTATACTTTATCATGAGTATTCCTAAGGATCTTCTGCTAACTACCCTTTAGTATTATATCATTTCCTTTTAATTACATACTGGGCCTATTCCATTATTATGGTCATATTACATTCATTATTGATCCAAGTGGATATTGGTGGCCACCCACCTATTCCAACTCGATCCTTTTGACAATTTTAGTTCATCACATTCTTTTGTTATTCTTTGTAATTGTGGGTTCTACACTTTCGAGGTTGTATGAATCCCTACACAACTTCCAGGTGGAGATTGGTGACCGCCCACCTAATCCAATTGGCTTATTTTGGAAGTTTTCATGTCAATACATCTTTTTGTACTTCTAGGGCCGTTTTGGGGGCTAAACATTTTTTTTTGGCTTGCCACAGTAAAACTATTAACATATTCAAAGTTTGATGACATAATGTCTAGTTCTTGAAAAGACCTTTCAAACGGGCTATCACGTGCCTAAAACGAATGTCGCATGCAAAATTTACAACCTTGAGAAGTTGAGGTACCAACTTACCCATCGAGACCCACATAACTTTTGGCGTTTCATCTCCTATGGTTAGGTTTTTGGATGTCTAGGGTTTTGGAATTCATGAGTAATGTTAAAAATTCCTCTTGAACCTCATTGTAATCATTTTTCTCAGATGGATGCACGTAGCAACTGCATCTCCTCTTAGAGATAACTCCACCATTCGAGCAAGTTGTTGTTAGTTCTGCAGTTTTATAGTTTCAACCTATTTTATTTATTCAATAGAAGTTATTGTTCATTGGATATCCATCATTGTTCTTTGTATCTCTGTGTTATTGTATTAAGCCTATTATTCATTTTTGTTCCGCTCATTAATCCATATCAGTGGTATCAAAGTAGTCTTCTCTTCATTTATTTTTCTTCGTGCATGTCCTTGACAAGATCTTGGTACAAGAAGTTGGGACTTGAACCAATCGATCCTTTGCAAGATCGGTCATGTTGAGCCCAACACCAACCCATGGGGGACAAAAAGAAAGATGATGGAGCAAAAGATCCCTTTAAAATGTTGCTTAAGGAATCCCTTGCACGACAAAGGAATGAAATGATGGACAACTTTTCACAGATCCTTTGGCGGCTGCCCACAAGAGATGCATCGTCATCAAGCAACCATGCAACCCCCTTCAAGGTACATGTAAATTTTGATAGTTCATTATTTGAAGGACTGATAGATGCAGATTTTGTAGATAAATGGTTGAATCTGCTCAAAGGGTATTTTTTGGTCCACAATTTTTCCAATAGGGAAAATAGTACTTTTGCACTCCTCAGGGCCATACCCCATGTTAAGGACTAGTGGGATACTTACTCTGCACAAAGGGCCATAGAGGAATCTGCAACATCTTTGGTCGCCCCCACGTGGGATTCTTTCAGGAATGTCATTAAAGAATATTTCTACCTTATTAGAAGCTATGAGGACCAATGCACAAAATGGACCACCCTGCTTCAGGAAAGGGACCAGACAATACCATATTTCACCAATATTTTTCATACCCTGCGCACCAAATTGGGTATCAAAGACTCTGAACGACATATGGTGCTCAAATACTTCAACTTTATACATAGATACATTCAAACAAAAATGGAGTTTCTGGACATTGCATCATTGGGTATGGATTACAGATATGTTGTCAAGATCGAGCAGAGATTTAAGAAGAAGAGGCAAGAGTTTGGATATGCAAACTCCTCATAGCCGAAGCAAGGAAAAGGTGGCCCCAACCCACAAAACAAGGGACAAAGAAAAGATGGCCACTCTCAGGACAACCATTCCAAGCCACAATACAAGAAGGGTAATGAGAAGTCGAAGGACACGAGAAAGTGGTGTAAATACCATAAAATCCCTTGGCACAACACCAAAGAATGTCGCTCCAAGCAGTCACTAGTGGTCGAGTTGAAAGATTTAGAGTCAAAGGTAGATTCTGACTCTGAATCAAATCCAAAAGGAGGGAAGTAGATTATCAATGTCGAACCCAGTTCCACTATCATTACCACCAAAGTCCAGTCAAGCGAACCAAAAGAACGAGAGGAAGGGGAACACCTCTTTCACTCACAGACATGGATAAAGGGGGCTCCACTTCATTTCATTGTTGATAGCAACAATAAGAATATTCTAGTCTCAGCAAAGGTCGTCAAGCGGTTGGACTTGCTGATGACACCACATCTACATCCCTACACCATTGGCTGGTTTTGCTAAGGAAGAGATCTTTGTGTTAGCCAACAATGTCATCTACCCTATGACATCAATCCCTTCAAAGATGAGGTATTGTGTGATATTGCTTCCCTTGAAGTTTGTGATGTTATTTTAGGACAACCATATATGTGGAAACGACATGTTGTGTATGAGTCTAGACCCCGCCGTGTTATTATTACTTTGGGTAGACAATTGTACAGGATATTAGAGGTAGCACATTCTATCGCTATTTCTTTAATCTTTGCCAAAATATGCGGTAAGGTCATTTCAAATACTGGGAAGTTCGTCTTCTTTGTGATCTGTGCTCACAATAAGAAGAAGGTCATCGCCACATCTGTGACCTCTACATAAAGCCTCTCTTTGCAGCAGAAGCAAGTGGATAGAGTTGTGGAAGAGTATAGAGACACCTTCTCCTCACCCACCAGGGTACCGATGCACTGCTAAGTCAAGCATCCAATTGATCTAACTCTCAGTACACCTCTTCCTAATGGACCAGTTTATCATCGCTCGTTGATGGAAAATGACGAAATCAAGCGTTAGATCCAAGAGATGCTTCAAAAAGGGCACATCAGACCCAATTCCTCCTATTGCGAAAGCCCAATTGTACTAGTGCGAAATACGTGACCTGACAACTCTCCATTGATTACAAAGAATTAAACAAAGTCATAGGTAGGAACCAGTACCCAATCCTTCAAATTGATGACCTTCTTGACCAACTCAAGGGGTCAAGTTCTTCAACAAGATTGAACTAAAGTCTGGCTACCATCAAGTTCCCATCGAACCAACTAATGTATGGAAGACAACTTTCAAATGTAAATAAGGTCTCTTCAAAGCGTTGGTCATGCCATTTGGCCTAACAAATGCGCCAACAACTTTCATGAGGTTGATGGATGATGTATTGAGACCCTTCACTAACTCTTTTTTAGTGGTATATCTGGATGACATCCTCATCTTTAGCAGAACTTGGGAGGAGCACATGCAGCATATTCAATAGGTTTTGAGCACTCTCTGAGAGCACAAACTATATGCCAACTTGGAAAAATTCTCCTTTGGCATGAACAAGGTCCAATATTTTGGCTACATTGTTGATGAACATGAGGTACATGTGGATCTAGCTAAGATCCAATTCATCCATGACTGGCCATCCCAGACCACACTAACTGGGCTCCCGAGCTTCTTGGGACTTTCCAAATTCTACCGACAGTTCATTTTGGGATTCTCCCATATTGCATGGGACCTCAACCAAGTGACCAAGGGTGGTTGCAAGGAAACGTTCGTGTGGGGGAAGGAAAAACAACGAGCATTTGATGATCTGAAGCATTGCTTGTGCTAAGCTCCAGTACTCTCCTTACCAGATATGCAACAACCATTCGAGATTGATATTGATGCATTCAACTATGTTGTAGGTGCAGTTCTCACTCAACACGGTCAACTAGTAGCATACCATAGTGAGAAACTCTCAAATACTGTCCGGAAATACCCCACCTATGACAAGGAAATGTATTCCATTGTACAAGATTGTCGTTGATGGAAACATTACATTTTTGGAAAGGAGACAATCATCCACACTGATCAAAAGCCTCTTTAGTTCATATAGACACAAGGGAAGTTGCAACATGACCATCATTAGAATTGGTCCACATAACTGTAGCAGTTCCATCTCAACATCAAGTATAAGACTAAGAGCACAAATCATATTGTTAACTGCCTTAGTCGACCTCCCGTGGTTGCACTCACCACTGTGCTCCATTCCTGTGGGCATGAGGCATATGAGTGGCCCCAAGTTTATCAGTAAGATCCTAACTTTTCCACCACTTATTAGCTCTTGGGTACATGCATGAATGTCATCGATTTTCACATTCAAGATGAACTGCTATGCCATATGGGCCACCTCTGTGTTTTATCAAGAGAGCATGCAAAGATGATTTGGGAGTCTCACTACAGTGATATGGAAGGAAATTTTGGCATGGATAAAACCGTGGTCGTTCTACAAAACCATTTTTATTGGTCAAAACTTCGATAGGACATCAACAAGTATATCAGATCTTGCACTTCCTGTGCCATTTCCAACCTAACCATAAAGAATCAAGGTTTATACACCCCTCTTCCTACTCTCGAGAGGCATTGGGAATCCATGTTGATGGATTACATGTCTTTCCTTCATTCCACCAAGAAAGGAAATGATTGCATATTTTTTGTGGTTGATTAGTTTTCAAAGATGGCCATTCTCATAGCCTGCAAGAAGAGCATCATAGTGGAAGATACTGCCAAGCTCTTCTTCGAACGAGTATGGATCCCTTTTGGGATACCACATACCATCATCTCCGATAGGGAAAACATGTTCCTCAACACATTTTGGTCGAATCTCTAGTCATTGTTGGACACCAAGCTCACTAAATCCACTACCTTCCACCCTCAAACTGATGGCCAGACAAAGGTCATCAATCGAATGATTATGCACATCCTTCGCATGTATAACTTTAAGAATCCACGTACATGGGATGCGAGTCTTTACTATGTTCAACACAACTACAATAGGGCTCTCCATAACTCCATCGACTATAGCCCATTTTAGGTGGGGTTGAGATTCCAACCCTTGGGTCCTATTGATGTTGCACTACCTCTTGCAACCACACATACAAAATCCTCCCATGTTCAATGTGAGGGTGACAAAGCCACCAAATTCATTGAGAAAATTCAACACATCCGCCAACAGGTCCATGATATTTTGCAAAAAGCCAATGCTAAGTAAAAGCAGTGCCATGATCAACACCGAGTACCACACAAGTTTTAGGTGGGAGATAAGGTCTGGCTACATTTGAAAAAAGAATTCCTTACAAGACCCCATCGAAAGCTCCATCCACTTTTCTATGGGACTTACCCTATCACCAAGGTTTTGGGAGATAATGCTTTTGAGCTCAACACTCCCCCCTTCCTTGGCTTGCACCTAGTGTTCAATGTGGATCTCCTCCGGCCATAGTTTCCACCATTATTGGACACCTCAGAGATCACATAAAAATTGACACCAACAGAGATCAACCCTGACTGCATGGAATAGGCATCCACTAATAAGATAATGGACATGCAGGTCAAGGGCACTCGCCAGCAGAGGATCCTGCTTTATCAGGTTATCAAGGAAGGGAAACTTCTACACCAAGGAAAACGGCTCACCCAGGGCCAAATTCAATAGAAATTTCCTCACCTGATGGGAGAACTCAAAGCAATAGATACCATTACCTCCTAAGGGGGGAGTACTAATTCAAGTGGATATTGGTGGCCACCCACCTATTCCAATTGGCTCATTTTGACAGTTATAGTTCAACACTTTCTTCTGTAATTCTTTATAATTGTGGGTTCTACAATTTCAGGGTTGTTTGAAGCCCTATACAGCTACTAGGTGGAGATTGGTGGACGCCCACCTAATCCAACTTGATTATTTTGAAAGTTGTCATGTCAATACATCTTTTTGTACTTTCAGGGTTGTTTTGGGCCCTAAACAATGTTGTTTTGGCTTGCCACAGTCAAACAGAGTCAGAGTTTGACAACATAATGTGTAGTTACCGAAAAGACCTTTCCAATGGGATATCACATAGCTAAAACGAATGTCGTATGAAAAAGTTACAACCCTGTGAAGTTGAGGTACCAACTTACCCATTAGGGCCCACATAACTTTTGGTGTTTCATCTCCTAGGGTTAGGTTTTTGGATGTTTAGGGTTTTGGAATTCATGAGTAATGTTAAAAAGGCCTTTGGAGCCTCATTGTAATTATTCTTCTCAAATGGATGCACATAGCAGGCACATCTCTTCTCAGAGATAGCTACCACCATTCGAGCAAGTTGTTTTTAGTTCTGCAGTTTTACAATTTCATCCTATTTTATTTATTCAATAGAAGTTATTGTTCACTGGATATCTGTTATTGTTCTTTGTATCTCCATGTTATTGTATTCAATCTGTTATTCATTTTCGTTTTGCTCATAAATCAGATCAATTATCCCCATGGGATAATTGATATCCAGTGAACAATAACTTCTATTGAATAGAAGTTATTGTTCACTGGATATCTGTTATTGTTCTTTGTATCTCTGTTATTGTTCTTAGGTACATTACATTCCATCCCCTTTGGCATGTTTCTTCCTCGAAAAATGGGAAGAATCCATATAATATGACATGTTAAACAATGTATCCAACCAGTACCATGCATGAACACCCATCCATACTCCAAGTGAAATTTGGACATGGGGTCCAATTGTGGCCCTTCCTTAGTATCAATTTTGGTTTATTCTTGGTATCTGTGCCTTCACCATGCTATTATGATATCTCCTTGCATTTCTTTTAATCCTCAATGTCACTCCATGCTAGTTTCATTTCTAGTTCCATGTTGATCCATAACAAGTTTTTTGTAACCCATGCCATCGCCTTGATGAATGTCATTTATCTGAGTGGTGGGGGTGATGATATAATTCAAACTTATCTATTAGTTCTTCTTTCTTTTAGTCTTCAACATGTGGTTCCTTTCAGACATTTAGCTCCTTAGATTCTTCTTCCTGTTTATACCATTCATGGGGATTTTCTTCAAGTGCTTTTGTAGGCTCTTCTTCTGATTCAATTTCAGACTCTTTATTTGACGTGTCATTATGTATTGTAATTAATCTCCTTGCAATAACTTCTTCATGTGACCCCTTGGGCCCTTCTTTCTTAGTAAGAGAAATATCTTGCAATGTAATTTTTTTTTTCTTGTACCAAAGCTTCAAAAACTTCTTTTCCACATTAATAATATATGTACCAACTAATTCCATCCAAGGATATCCCAAAAAAAATCCACATAATTCATATATAGAGCATAAAAATATGAATGCAACACATATTTATCCATGGTAATCTTCAAAATTTTAAAAAATTAAACATTTTCACCCTCAACCTGTGTGCTTTGAATTTTTTTGTGGGTACTTGCAATATTTTATCCAAGTCAACGTTGATGAAGTTATGCTTGATAATAGGGTTTATAGAAAAATAACATTCCCATGTTGAATACATCCATGGACCTATAATATGAAGTTTTCACATGAAAATAAATACCTAGTTCTCTTCTTATCCTTCTTCTCAACATGAGACAACTTGGATAAAAATGTATGTTCATATGCTTCATTGGTAATTTCCTCCATATTACCATCAATAAGTAAGTGCCTCCATGTTGTATCATTATCCTCTAGATAACAATTGAATTTGGATATCCAATATGTGGGAAATTCTATTTTTATCCAATTGATACATTCTTCAAAACTAGGACCATCAAAATTTCGTGAAAAATACATCTTTCTTGGGAAAGAAAAGCCTCAACTATCTTTCTTGGAAAAGAAAATCCTCAAATAAAAGTAAGTCTTTGAAGAAATAGCTTATTTTTTAATGACACTCCTTTATGTAATTAGGGTTTGAGGTAAAAAATGTAAAATGATCGTAACTTCTGCTATACTTCTTGGATTGGTTATTATGACCCCAATTATGAAATGCCATGATTTCTCTTAGATCTACTGGTACTATTGTGACTGAAATCTATGCACTTTGCCAAAAGATATCCAATTTGCGAAATCCACGACTGTCATCGAAAAAACCCTAAAAAAATGTTGTTTTTAAATCAACGATATATCCACTTCCCAAACTCCATTTTGGACGATTTGTTTTTTGAAATTACACATTTTTTCGAGAGGAATTCAGATAGTGGGGTGGATTCTCCAAATTCTACACATAAAGTTTCAAAAATGGATCTGAATGCCACTGTTCATTTTTTTCCATAAAAAATCAACAAAAAGAAAAAAAAACCTCCCACTTTATGCCAAAAAATATCCCCACTTTGTGCTCAAGAAAGATACAATTCAACACACCTCCAATAAAATGATACTCATGTGATTTTTTACTTTCTTATGAGTATTCATAGGGGTCTTATGCCAACTACCCCTTAGTATTATATTATTTCATTTTAATTACATAGTGGGCCTATTCCATTATTATGGTCATATTGCATTCCTTAACCCCTTGGGTACCTCCCTAAGTACCCCATATTACCCTTCCAAGGTACATTATAGCCCCAAGGCTCCAAGGAAGGTCATCTTCTTAGCTTCAAAAGATGATCTCTTGGTTTTGAAGATTACAAGTGCAACTAGACACCCACAATTTCTCCAGTATGAATTTACTTTCACAAAAAGATGAATAATGGCTACCCAAAATCTCTCTTTGATGTAGTTTAATAGTATTTTTGGAGTGACTTTCCATCTTTAAGTGAGGTCAAAAACCGAAAATCTAAAATGAAATGTGTTTTTCTATCTTTTTGTGAATTTCCATCTCTTGTGACTTTCTATCTCTCTGTGAGTTTCCATCTCGTGTGAGTTTCTATCTTTTCATTGTCGTGTTTTTTTTTTCAAAATGAAGTGATTACAGCAAA
>ML778768.1:272278-283099 GCA_009831015.1 Picea engelmannii
TTCATCTTCTAAGAATTTTTAGACTATTCACTCGACTTTACAAACTAATTAAATGCTTATTATAAAATTTTAGAAAAGAGATTTTAATTAAGATCCAATTTGCTCATAAATTATTGGGTGAGTGAAGATTTAATATTTAAAGTTTAAAGTTGTAAGGATGGATATTTCCCAAACAATTATATTCACTCATAAACTACTACTTGATAAAATATGTGGTATGATGAGAGAGATGCCCAAAGTCTATATCCATCTCGGAGGATGTTTCAAAAGACGATGTTGAGGCTCCCCTTGTGTCTGTGTCACCTGAACCCACTGACATGACCCCTCCCTCAGACCCTCCCGAAGTAGAACCGGTCATTTCCCTAAATGCTCTCACTGACTTCTCTGCTCCCCAAACCCTCAAGCTAATTGGTTACATTAAGCATAGGAAGGTCATCATTCTTGTTGATTGTGGAAGGACCCATAATTTTATTCATCGCCGCATTGCCCAATAAACTAATTGCTATATCCGTGCCATCAATAATTTTCAAATCATGATTGTCAATGGAAGGTCCATGAAATGTGGAGGGTGTTGTGAAAATGTGCATCTCCAAATTGGTGAGTACCCCCTGAAATATCATATGTTTGTTATCGACATGGGCGGTTGTGACATTGTGTTGGGTGAAGAATGGCTAAGGACTTTGGGTCCCATTCTCATGGATTTTAAGGAATTAACCATGCAATTCGACCAAGAGGGCCAACAATATAAGTTCTAAGGCATCATCGTTGGTTCCCCAAAGATCATCAGTTCCCATCGCATGGAAAAGCTACTAAAAAAAGGTCATTCTGGCATTATTTCCCAACTCCATGTCATACAAGCCACTGAGACACCCTCTGTGCCGCATGACCTCCAATCCATCCTCTCTAAACATCAAGTGGTTTTTTCCACTCCCCAGAGAATCCCTCCTTCCCATGGTGTTCATGATCATTCCATTCCCCTTGTCCCAGGAAGCCTTCCTCCCAATATTCGTCCCTATCATCATCCCTTTTCCCAAAAAAATGAAATTAAGAAAAGTGTTCAAGAATTTCTCAACGCAGGTGTTATCCGCCCTAGTACGAGTCCCTAGTCTTCTCCTGTGGTCATGGTCCTTAAGAAAGAAGGTTCTTAGTGCATGTGTCTTGACTTCCACACCCTCAACAAACTCACCATTAAAGACAAATTTCCCATTCCGGTCATTAATGACCTCCTGGATGAATTGAGTGGCGCCCAATTCTTTACTAAACTTTATCTTCATTCTAGCTACCACTAGATCCGTATGAATGAGGCAGACATTCCTAAGACTGCATTTAGAACTCATGGGGGCCACTATGAGTTTTTGTTCATGCCCTTTGTCTTGTGTAATGCTCCCTCCACTTTCCAAAGCCTCATGAATCATGTCTTCCATCCTTTTCTCCATCATTTTTTTTTAGTTTTCTTTGATGATATCCTCATCTATAGTAAACCTGGACAACCCATCTTGCTCATGTGGATCGAGTTTTCCATCAACTCTCTCAGCACCAAATTTTCCTCAAACAATCTAAATGTTCTTTTGGTGCCTCAGAAGTGGAGTACTTGGGTCATCTTGTTGGCAAGGCCAGTGTGAGGGTGGATCCTAAAAAGATTGAAGCTATGCAAGATTGGCCCCACCCAAAGACTCTCAAAAGCTTGCGTGGATTTCTGGGTTTAACAGGTTATTATCGCAAGTTTGTTAAGAATTATGGAAAGATTGTGGCACCTCTCACTGCTCTCCTTAAAAAGAATTCTTTCACTTGGACTCCAACATCTTCTCAGGCTTTTCAAACCTTGAATATGGCCATGTGCACCACTCAAGTCTTGGCCCTTCCTGATTTCACAAAGACCTTTGTCCTGGAATGTGATGCTTCCGGGAAAGGAATTGGTGTAGTCCTTATGCAAGAGGGTCGACCTTTGGCCTTTACCAGAAAACAACTATCATAGCGACATTTGGGAAAATCAATCTATGAAATGGAAATGTTGGCTATTTTGCACGTCATGGATCTTTAGATACCTTATCTATTGGGGAAACGCTTCCAAATTAAGACAGATCATCAAAGCCTCAAGTATTTTCTGGAACAACGCCTTTCCTCCCCAAAGCAACAAAAATGGGTGACTAAGCTCTTTGGATATGATTATGAGATCATTTACAAGAAAGGAAAAGACATTGTGGTTGTTGATGCACTTTCCATAAAATATGAAGATGAAGGGTCCCTTTTTTCTCTCTCCTTAATTGTACCAGATTGGCTCCAAGTTGCTCACCAGGAATGGCTACACGATCCCAAAAGTTCACATCTGATACAACAATTGCAGGCCAATTCTCCAGTCTCCCCAGGGTACTCTTGGCTCAATGATGAGCTTCGATATAAAGGTCGTTCGTATTTAAGTAAACAGTCAAAACATAAACCCACGATACTTTCTAAGCTTCATGCTACACCCACCGCTGGGCACTCTGAGTTTACCAAATCCTATGATCGGGTCAAACATTCTTTTTTCTGGGATGGTATGAAACAGGACGTTCACAATTTTGTGGCTGAATGTGATGTTTGTCAATGCAACAAGGGAGAAATAGTAAAATCTCCTGGCACACTACAACCGCTTCCAATTCCACCTGCTTTTTGGTGAGATATCTCTATGGATTTTATTGTAGGCTTACCTAAATCGGGCAATAAATCAGTCATCATAATGGTAGTTGATCGTCTTTCCAAGTATGCTCATTTCTGTGCTCTTCAGCACCCATTTACAACATCCATTGTGGCTCAAATTTTCATGGATTAGGTCCTCAAGCTTCATGTCATGACTCATTCTATTGTTTATGATTGCGACCCAACTTTCACCAACAATTTTTGGCAAGAACTGTTCAAGCTACAAGGCACCCAATTGCATCTCAAAACAATTTATCATCCCCGGACTGATGGTCAAACTGAAGTTGTCAACACGTGTTTGGAAACATATTTGAGGTGTTTTGCATCAGAAAGGAAACATCAATGGGCTCAATGGTTATCACTAGCTGAATGGTGGTACAACACTTATTACCATACAACTACGTGCATGACTCCTTTTGAAGCGGTATATGGACAAAAGACACCTTTAGTTCTCTCATACTTTCCAGGTGTCTCGAAGGTCTAGGCGGTTGACCAAACACTTACAGTTCGAGAGGCTATTCTTCGTACCCTCAAAGAGAATTTGGTCATGGCCCAGAATCACATGAAGCAACAAGAAGATGAAGGTCGCTCTGAACGTCAATTTGCAGAAGGAGATTAAGTGTTTCTTTGACTGCAACCTTACAAGCAAAATTCCCTCAAGGCTGACCATTGTCAGAAACTGGCACCCAAATTTCATGGTCCTTATACCGTTCTCAAGCGTGTGGGACAGGTGGGATATTAGTTATCTTTGCCCAATCATTCTAAGCTCCATCCTATTTTTCATGTTTCCTGCTTAAAGAAGGTGATTGGAACTAAGTGCCAAACTCAAACCAACCTTCCCGAGTTGGACAAAGAAGGCTCCATTTGGTTACAACCACAACCAGTTTTGGACCAGCGTGAGCATCATCCGCGTCAATGAACCATCAAGGAAGTGTTAGTCCAGTGGAAAGATACAACTCCAACAGATGCCACTTGGGAACTAGCTACCATTCTGCAACAATTTCCTCATCTCAAGCCTTGAGGACAAGGTTGTTTTTAAGGGGGAGGACATGTTAGGGACCTAACCCCTCACATAGGTATAATAATATATTTCCATGTAATAAAGGTCAATATTAATAAGGCATATGAATAAGAAAGAATATGTCCAATGTAAGAATACCTAATAGAAGCTTTTGCTTCTAGAAGGATCTTCTTCTAGATTGTTCTTTTGATAGACATATTTAGTATAAATAGGAGTCAAGGGTATGATAAATTTTTTCTTAGATATTATTGTAATAGAGCTCTGCTCTGCTGGAGGTTGCCCCCTCGAAGAGGCAAGTGAACATTGCTCTTAGTAATCAAAGTGCTCTTTCTAGTGTTATTCTGGTATTATTTTGGTATTATTGTGGTGTTGTTTTGGTTATATCGTTGTTTATCTGCCATTTCTGGCTAATTATTTCTATTATGCATACTATTTTATATCTGGAATATTACAATCATATATTGCACTTTTAGACTTTGATATTGACACTTTAGGAATTTGATTTTGCATTTCTGGAATCTAATATTGGCACATTTAGAACTAGATTTTGCACTTTACAAACCCTGATTTCTCACTTAATTTTCAATCACATTTAATATTATATAGTTCGTATCTATTCAAGTTGGTTTTACATCATTTACAAGTACTACTAAATTAAAAACAAAATTGAATATATAAAAATATGAAGACCTTATTGGGCATAAAAGAAATTGCCATGCATAACCTAAAAAATAAAAATAAAAAAAAATGATTACATCATAACACTTGATGACAATACTATGATAGAGGAAGAGTCATTTGAGACTTTCTTGAGATCCTCATTGATCAAAATATTATTCTTAAGGAAGTTTTAGTTGACCCTTACTTAGGCTATCCTTGACAATAATACTATACTCAAGGAAGGGTAAGTTGTCCCTTCTTTAGCCTCCCCATCAATGAAAATACTATGTTGTAGGAAGGGTTGATGAACCTTCCCTAGTTTCCCACTCAACGATAATACTAAGCTTGAGGAAGGGTAATATAACCATTCGGCAGTTCCCCCCTCAACAATGATACTATTCTAGAGAAAAGGTGGGTCGACCCTTTCTCGAGATCCCCCTCGACGAGATTACTATTCTTGAGGAAGGTTTGGGGGACCCTTCCCTAGGTTCCCATCAATATTAATATTTTTCTCAAGGAAGGGTCACCCAACCATTTCCTAGGTGCTCTTTCACAAGAATAATATTCTCAAGGAAGGATTGGTCAACCCTTTCATTATCTCCCCCTGACCAAAATACTATGCTCTAGAAAGGATTGGTTATCCCTTCCCTCGACTCCCTTTCAATGAGAATACTATGCTCAAGGAAGGGTTGGATGACTCTTCCCTAGTTTCCCCTCAACAAGAATTATATGCTTGAGGAAGGGTCATTCAAACATTCCATGGAATCCCCCTTAACAAGAATACTATGCTAGAGAAAGGGTCGATTGACCCTTGTCTGGGACTCCCTTGATGACAATACCATTCATGAGGAAGGGTTAGGAAACACTTCTTGGGGATCACCTTCATCAGAATAATATGCTCGAGAAAGGGTTGGTCAAACCTTGTCCATATTTCCCCTTGAATACAATAATTTTCTTGAGGAAGGGTCAGTTGACCCTTCCTTTCTTGCCCCCCTTGAAAATAATACTATGGTTAAGAAAGGGTTAGTTGATCCTTGTAGGGAATCCCCCTCGACAAAAATAATATGCTAGATAAAATGTTAGTTGAACCTTGCTTGAGATCCTCCTTGAAAATAATATTATCCTCGATAAAGGGTCGATCGACCCTTCCTTAAGATCCAATTAATGAGAATATGAAAGGTTAGCTAACCCTTCCCAAGGTTCTCCCTTGAACAAAATACTATACTCAAGGAAGGGTCGACCAACCCTTCAATGAACTACCCCTCAATAAGAATACTATGATAGAGAAAGGTTCAATTGAACCTTCTTTGGGCTCCCTCTAAGAGAATACTATGCTAGAGGAAGGGTTGACTAAAACTTCCTTAATCTCCCCTTAATAATAATACTATAGTGGACGAGGAGTCAGTCAACCCTTCCTTGGGCTCTCTTCATAACAATATTCTTGAGGAAGGCTTGATCAAACCTTCCCATGCTACCAAGTTGACAAGAATTCTATGATGGAGGAAGGGTTAACCGATCCTTTTCCTAGCTCAACCTCAATAGGAATATTGTGCTGAAGGAAGTGTTAGTAGACCCTTCCCTATCCCCCCTGGGTGAGAATTCTATGTTGGAGAAAGGGTTACTTGACAATTTCACTATCTCACCCTCGATAAAATAATATGCTAAAGGGTGTCAATCAACCCTTCCTTGAGATCTCGTTTGACAATAATACAATTTAGAGGTAGATTTTGATGACTCTTCCTAGGGCTCCCTCTCGACAAGATTCTATGCTAGAAGAAAGGTTAGCTAACCCTTATCCTAGATCACCCTTAAGAAGAATACTATGATGGAGGAAGGTTGATTTACCCTTCCTTTGGCCCCCATTTGAAAAGAATACTAATTTGGAGGAAGGTTAGACCAACACTTTAATGGGATTTCCCTCAATGGGTATACATTGCTGGAGGAAGGGTTGACTGGCCCTTCCTTAGGCTCTCCCTTGATGAGAATTATATGTTAGAGGAATGGAGACCAACATTTTCCTTTGATTTCCATTGACATGTATACTATGTTGGAGGAATTGACATGTAAACTACCATAGATATTCCACTAGAAAATGTTTTCACAACAGATCTTATAATATTATGAAATCTTCGATTATGAAAATTACTTTCTTAGATCCCATATTGTTGTTACCAACTTATTGCTTGAAATTATGAAAATAACTAAAATATGAAAATGAAAGGAATGAGAAAAAGGACACACCATCCATACATAACAACACAATATATATCCTGGGAAACCCAATATGGGAGAAAACCCAACTAGAAGGTGAGACCTATGCTCTACTCTCTTTCCTTCAAATGAAAATACAAAGAATAGGCACTCACTGTGGCCTATATGGATACTATAGAATCTATCCTCCTTTTTTATACTCTCAAAATACCATTCCTAGATGATCTGATCAAAGATGAAACATATACAATGCTAAAGAATGGAACCCTTCTCCTCCTAGTATCTTGGTATTTAACATAGCTCGATAGTTGTCTGGGTTTAGGGTTTTTACTTCCTCAACCCTTAATAGTGATCAAGTTTGGACCGTATAGAATATTCTTGAAAATCCACATGTGGCTATCCCCACATGTTTGGGTAATGGGGGTATACATGCCATCCATTCATACCATGGTGGTCAACATTGTAGGTCAACTTGCGAGAGGCATAACGTTTGCATGCGAGCTTCGATTGAGGTGATTTCTACAATGTCAGAAAGGTATCAGAGTGTAGAAAAATATCAAGGGTGTGTGAATAGGTTGTAGACATTGTAACTTAAAAAAATTCCATTTAATGAATCTAAATGGATCTGAAAGGTTCTAGATCTCAATTTCCCAAAATGGGACCTGCCACTAAAATGGGCCTACAAGTCGATTCCTCCAATTTTTTCCACATAAAAAGTAGCAAGATAGATGAAAAATTATATGATGATACAATTAGGATCATAAATACCCATTGAGGGAGGATTTTTGTCTCCAAAATATTTACTGAATGAGGTGAGGAAAATTTTCATCAACCTTCTCCCTGGAGTAACATTTTTCTTTGCCTAGAATTTGTCCTTTCAACCCAATCTGCCAAAGGTCATGTTGTCCCTATATTGTGCTTTTGTACATCCTATGAAAAAATATATTCCACCAAATCTTCCTGAGCTTCTGGTGCTAATTCTGCTATGGTGGGTAGGACATGCTCCTCCTCCTGATCCAACATGGAAGTCTCATAGAGTTTCAAACTATCCACATTCACTACTAAGTAAATGTACATGTATGGGGGTAGGATGAGTTTATAGGTGTTGTCTCCCACCTTATCCAATACCTCAAAAAGGCCATACCGTAAAGTCCTGATCTTATTACCAAGACCCTATAGTATTTACTTGTTCAGATGTAACCAAATTTTGTCTCCCACTTTAAATGACTTCTACGTTATGTGTTGATCACGTCCGAACTTATATTTTTCATGCAAATTCTTCAACATTTCCTATACTTGCAAATGGATTTGTCTAATATTTTTGATAGATTTATTTGCTTTCAACAATTCTCCTATGATGTCTTCCCTCACCCCTCCTTTATGTCCATAAAAAACATCCAAGGGATAAGGTGGAAAACATCCAAAGAAAGTTTCAAAAGGGGACTTACCGGTAGAAGTATGGACTACTATATTACAAGAGTGTTGAATGCAGATCATATTTTGATCCTAGGTATTTAGATTCTTTTGGTTGTAACCCCTCAAAATATGTAGCGAAATCATATTAAACACTTCTTTCTACCCATCTATTTAAGGATGGAATGATGCATATCTCTTCAAATTCGTGTCCTTCTTCTCCCAATTTGTAGTTCCAAAGGAACTGATAAATTTTGTGTCCCTATATGATATGATGCTCCTTGGTATCCAAAAGTGCACCCAAACATGTTTAAAGAACATTTTTTCTGCTTTTTATCCTCTGATGGTATTTTTAGAAGGAATAGAAATGTACATCTTGCTGAACCTATCAACCACCACACAAAAAATATCCATGTCCCTTCTTGGTTGTTGTAAAACCACCCACAAAATCCATGGAAATTATTTCCCAAGGTTGAGTGGGTACAAGTAAGGGATGGTATAGAAATTTCTTTTTATTACTAGGCTTGCTGGTACAACATAGTATGCATCCTCTAATATACTGTGATACATCTTATTGCATTATGGGACAATACACATACCTTTGTAAGTTAGTAACCATCTTCCCAACACCAAAACATCCTACAACCTTGGAGGTATGAGCCCCTCTGGTAAGATGCAATATTTCACTTTTAGGAACATAGAGCTTGTCTAGCTTGTAGAGCAACCATTCTGGAGATGAAAGTCATCCTTACCATCACCTTCTTCTACATGGATTTGGACTTGTAGCTACTGAAACACCTCTTTAAAGTCTTCATGCTCTATGTATGCCTCTTTGTATGCATCATGGGTAAAAGGCTCCATGTGCATAAGAGTTTGCAAATCAGTAATCCTGGATGTGAGTGGACTTGAAAGCATGTCTGCTAAATTATTAATGATTCCCTTATTATACTTGATGATTAGATGAAGTTTTTGCAAAACCCCATCCACTTGTAATGTCTAGTTTGTTGTAGCTTACTATGGGCCTACAAATACTACCGTGGTTGGTCATCGATGTGTATAGTGGTTTAATTTTGCATCATATGGTTCTTTCACTTCTTAACAACTTGAAATAGGTCATAGAGTTCCTTATCATATGTAGGGTATTTCAAAACTCCCCCATGAAACATCCAGGAATGATAACATATTGGTTTACCTCCTTGCATCAAAACTGCTCCCATAGCATACCCACTTGCATTTGTCTCCCTTTCAAAGGTTTTCTGCGAGTTAGGTAAAGTGAGAAATGGTGCTTTACTAATCTTTTGTTTTATCTCGTCGAAACATTTTTGTTGATTCTTTCCCCACTAGAAACTCTTACCGCTCACTGTTATGGCATGGAGTGGTGCAACTACTATCGAAAAGGATGCTATGAACTTTCATAGGTACTGTGCTACCCAAAAAAAGTTCCTAACTTCATTGACATTAGTAGGAACTGACCATTTTATTATGGCCTCCATCTTTGTGAGATCTATCTTGAGCTCCCCTCCATCGATCACATACCCCAAATACACCAATTACTACTGAGAAAAATCACATTTCTTGAGGTTAGACAATAGCTGGTTCTTTTTTAGAGTGTCTATCACCTACATGAGATGTGAGACGTTCTCCTCCCATGTAGAGATATAAACAAATATATCATCCAAATACATTATAACAAATGAATCTAAATATGGGTGTAATACATGATTCATCAATCTCATAAATTTAGCTCGCACATTACGTAAATATAATGTCATGGCCAACCATTCATACAAATATTTCCTTGTCTTGAAGGTGGTATTTTAGGTGTATTCTCCTTTGAAACATACCTAGTGGTATCCCAATTTGATATCCAACTTGGTGAAATGATTGGCATGCTGCAATTGGTCTAATAAATCATTGATCTTGGGTAGAGGGTATTGATTCTTGAGTGTAATCTTGTTCAAATCTCTTTATTCGATACACATTTTCCAAGTTGCATCCTTCTAGGGTATTATGATGATAGGTGAACCACGTGATGACGTGCTTGGTTGAATAAATCACTATTCCAACAACTAAAACAATTGTTTCTTCAATTCATCTGCTTCCAAAATAGAATATATGTACAACCCAATATTTGGTAATGGGATTTAGGTCGAAATCGTATCTTGTGCTCCACTTCCCTCTTAGGTGGTAGTCCTTTAGGCTCCTAGAACACTCCTTTGTATTCCTGCAACAACTCCTCTAAATCTTGTTTCTTCTTTTTAGTACATCCCTTCAGGGATGCCTTTACTCTTACTTTTTAATCACCTGACTGATTCTTATCATAAGAAAAACAATTCATACTTCTTATTTGAACTAATAATTTTTTTGGCTTGGTTGGAACTTACCAATGAGATATTTGATTTACCTTTATGTGTATTGATGATAAAAGACTTCCCATCCTTGATAAGGAAGTATTGGTTTTCTCTTCATATGAAGATCAAATCCCTCATATACATGTAGGGGCGTCCATACACTACAACAAACACATCAAGGGTACTGCATCCAACACCACTTCATCAATAAAATATGCACTTACAAAAAAATTGATCTTAATTTGTTTCATGAACTTGATTTTTTCATCCTTGTTCACTCACCCCGATGGGTATGGTCTTGGATGATCATCAACCTCCAACCCAAGCTTGCTGACTAGATCGACTACTATGAGATTGAACTACAAATCAGAATCAAAGAGAGCGTCTACCTTGGTATTCTTGACCCAAATATTGATATGGAAGAATTTTTTCATCTCCTTATCTTCCTTGTGATGAAGGATACTTAGATTCACCTCCTTCTACAAAAAA
>ML778768.1:305543-315655 GCA_009831015.1 Picea engelmannii
CTTTTTACAATAATCGGGAATGCCAAAAGTCCTAGACATCCAAAAACCTAACCCTAGGAGATGAAGCGCCAAAAGTCATGTGGGCCCCGTTTGGGTAAGTTGGTGCATCAACTTCCCGGGGCCGTAACTTTTGCATACGATCTTCGTTTTAGGCGTGTGATAGCTCGTTGGAAAGGTATCGTCGAGGAGATTCATTTTGGGGGCTCAATGATTCCTTTGGCTATAATTGATAACCTCGATCTCGAAAAACCTTCATTTAGGCCCTCAAAATGGCCCCGGAAGCTAAAACCTGCTAAAAATAGTAAATTGCCAAAATGGCCAGAAAACTGTTTTGAGCCATTTGGAAAAGGTGGGTGGCCCCCAATATCCACCTGGATCAACCCCCATCCAAATACATCTTTCCAATAAAAGAAACCCCTATTTTACTAGATACCCCTTTATATACCCCCAATACCTATAAACCCCATGATACCCCACATCCCCCCAATACCTATAAACCCCATGATACCCCACATCCCCCCAATACCTACAATATATTGAATTTATTTGTCACAATTAAAAAAACCCCTTTATGAATTAATGTGATAAGATATTGGTCAACAAGGTGAAGCCCTCGTGGTTGGTATCCTTTTATAATACCATCTAGATATTAATTTTCTAATGGGATTGTTGTCCAATACATGAAAACACCCCATACAAGCCATTGGAATGTTGAAAAGAGGACACTTTGGTATATCATGGGTACAATTAATTTGGGAAACATTGCAGTTCAAGGAGGCTCCTTTGTTAGTTGGTTTATTTGATTTCAATAATTGGGCTAGTAACTATGATGATCAAAAGTCTACTACAGGTTATATTTTCAGTCTTGGTTTTGAATCTGTCACTTGGGTTTGTAAGAAACAACAAGCTCTTGTTATTTGTTCAATAGAAGCATTGTATCAAGCAACAATTAATGCAAGTCAAGAAGCCCTATGGCTTTGATAGATCCTTTTAGAGTTTGGAATTCTAGTAGTAGAATCTAACCCCACTATAATGTGACAATCAAAGTACCATGAAGCTCGCTAAAGATCCATTTCAACATCAATATAACAAACACATTGAGCTACATGTTGACTTCATTAGAAATCTTATCGTGGTCACATTCTTGAAGTGCTATTTTTCCGTACAGATGAACAAGTTGCAAACATTTTCACAAAGTCTCTTACAAAAGCAAAGTTTTCCAAACTTCAATCTATGTTAGGAGTTTAGGAAGTTGTCATTAAGGGGGGTTAGTATTTAATTCCTTCTTCCTTCTCCTCTTGTGTCACCTTTGTAAACCCTTCAATCCTATCTCAAGTTATTTTCAAGGGGGGATGTTAGGATATTTAGATCTGTAGGAGTTACTAGTTAAGATCAACTTGGTCTAATGTGTCTTTAAGAAAAGTGTGTTTAGTGTGTTTCCTTAGTATGCATTAGTGTGCATTTGTAGTTATGTAATTTGATGGTCGCAATATGTTCTAGACTTAAAGTGATTCAACGATTCATATTCTTCTTGATACTAATGACTACATTGATTTATGGCTTAGCACTCGATTTGTCCTTGATCTCTATTTAAAGAGCATGGAGGATCATTTGTTGATGATCAGTTGTGAGAAAATCATATTTAAAAAAATTTCCTTTCGCATTAATACATTGCCTCAACTAGCTACATTGGATGGTGTCATGGATTGTTTCTCTCTTTGAGGTTCTTAACCTCATAATACACTAGCGTATTGATCTTTGATCTATTTGTGTGAGCAATTGCATAAGGTGTATGACATTTATACCTTATTTATGTTTGATTGAATACTTTGGTTTAAATCTTATTTAGGCTATGTAAACCACAAGAACTCTCAATCCACTAGATTGCATACATATGAAATAGATTAGCATTCTCTTTTCAATTAGTTGTGACTCTCAACATTAAAGAGATAAAGTGTTGATTTTCTCTATGTATCTCAATTTCACTTTCAATATGTTGTTGGTATGAGAATTATGGTTTAGTTGTTGTCTATGATATTCAAGTCTCCGACAATCACCATAGCTGGACTACTCAAGCCACAATTAAAGACAATGCTACATAAAATCATGTACAACCATAACCCCTCACTCCATTCATGTGTACACAATGATACACATTCCCATAAAGGTAGATACTGTCTTTTGTGAATTCTCTCAATTAGGAGTGCATCCTATATCCTATAGCTCTGCATTAGTTATTTAATGAATTGTTGGTCTCATATTCTACAACAATTACCCTTTAATTGATTTACTAGTGGGTTCTTCTAATTCATTAGTGGATAAATTTGTTAGCAAAACCACATGTAAAACCTATCGATTCTTCAATTGAATCAATTGTTGGCTATAACATGATGAGTTAATTCACATTTTAACAATCACGTCACATACATATTCACTCTATTTTTCCATCTTAATTATTATGGGGTATTTGTTCCAAGTATCCACCCCAAACTCAGTTTTGGATCATTCTTGTTGTGCCCTTCATAGTTTTCAAACAATTGAAAAATTTATCATTATCTTAAGCCAAACTTCTTTGTAAGCTAGCAAGTGAACAAATCTCTCACACTATTGTGAACATCAATACATACCATACATTTTCATTTGATTAGTTATATATATATATATATATGCTTATGTTGTGGTGTCATAATAGAGTTTGATTCATCTTCATATTGTTGAATTTGTGAATAAATAAATATTTCATTTCGAATAATCAATAGTGCATCAAGAAGCTTGATCTTGGAGCCAAGTGGGAAACGATGACCATTGAATGTGTACATTGTTCAATTTCTTTACACAACAAGAATTGATTCAGTGTTGTTCAATTGTTTGGCATTTAGCTAGCAATAGTTTTATTAAATGTAAATCTAAAATTAATGTATTGTTCCATTGATTGACATTTAGCTAACAATAATTTTATAAAATTTAGATCTAAAATTAGTGTAGTGAATGCACGATGCACTTATATTTATATTTGTGATAGAACCTTAGTCTTATAAAATGTAGATCTAAAATTAGTGTAGTGAATGCACAATGCATTTATATTTGTGATAGAACCTCGGTCTTGAAAAAAACAAATAGTGAACTAAACAACCCACCAAAATAAAACATAACAAATAGTGAACTAAGCAACCAACCAAAATAGAACATAAGCTTTCTTTTGAGAGTGATGCATTTATTAATTTTGAGAGTGATGCATTTATTAATTGACAATTGATTTCGGCATTGAAAATGCAAAGACAATTACATTGTTTATTTTGGTAGAGGACCTCTCTTGATGGGGCCATAGACGTAATATTTACCAATCAATTTTTTCTACCATATTTATAATATTCTATTTTTAGAGATGAAAATAAACAATGTGATACTTTAAACTCATATTTAAGTAAATACTTCAAACAATTTGATACTTGAAACTAATATTTAAGTAAATATTTTTTTGAACAATTTAGATATATTGCTAACATACAACTAAACAAAAGAATGAGAGGACCTCTCTTGATGGGGCCAGCATACAACTAAACAAAAGAATGAGAGGACCTCTCTTGATGGGGCCATAGAACTATTATTTACCAATTAATTTGTTCTACCATATTTATAATATTCTATTTTTAGAGATGAAAATAAACAATTTGATACTTTAAACTCATATTTAAGTAAATACTTCAAACAATTTAATACTTGAAACTAATATTTAAGTAAATACTTCTTTGAACAATTTAGATATATTGCTAGCATACACCTAAACAAAAGAATGATAGATAATAAGGTAGAAAATCTTTTGTACTAAGTCACTCTCGATCCAGTGACATGCATTAAAGTGTCAAGGCTCATCAAAATTCTTCATCTACTATTTGTCGATGATATACTTATTATGACCAAAGCCTCAATTCCAGAATGGATGGAGATTAAAAGGCTCTTGAATAATTTCTGTTCTTCTTCCAGATTGTTGACAAATGCTCAGAATGAAAAAAAATCTACAAATTCTAACATAATTAAACTGAAAATATAATAAAAAAGAATTAAAAAATAAAACAATTAGAATACAACATTTTATATTATAGTAGATTTCTAAATTAAATTAAAAAAAACTTTCCAACAAAACAAAATATATCTTAATATTTTTCCATTACATCAACTGTTAACACCGTGTGTATGAAATATATGTTTATAAGGTATGAAATACAGTGAGAAAAGGGTGAAAAAGTAAAACAATTAGACTAAAATATTTTATATTGTAGTAGATTAGTAGATTAAATTAAAAAAAATCTTCCAAACAAAACAAAAAAAATTATTGTCAAAATGCAATATAAATCTTAGTAGAACAAAGCAATGTGATCCAATTTTTTTTTTGGATTTCTGTATTATCAAAATGCAATAAATGCTATTAGAATCAGTCAATGTGGATGTCATTTATTTGGATTTCTGTCAATCCTTATTAGAAGAATAAAGTTGAATTATCAAAATGTAATATAAATCTTGGCGGAACCAATCAATGTGGCTCCAATTTTTTAAACCAATCAATATGGATGCCATTTTTTTGGATTTTTATGAATGCTTAATAAAATAGAATAAGGGATAAATCCTGTAATGTACAATTCCATTCCTTTAAAAAATTCTATTTATTATCCAGCAATTATAAAAGAAAAAATCCAAACTAAACCCTGGGAACCTGAAAAAGCAAATGCAGTAAACAGAACCAAAACACACGGACAATTAACAGATTGTTGTGGTTGGAAGCTTTATTAAAGCATATTATGTCGCTTATGAGATGTGAAGTGGCGAGAAAAATCAATATAGTGATGGCGTGTACCCCTAGCTCTAGAGCGTGGCATGTGAGTGGCTTTTGGTAAAGATAAGTATGATGCAAGGTAGGGCCCAGTGCGCGAGTGAAATATCTGCGTTAGTGTGGATAATGCAAGATGATGTTCGGCCGAGTTTATCGTCTTCGAATGTTGAGACAAGAAAGGATATTAAAGTGCCCTCGGGCGATAGGCTGGAAATGATTCGGGGAGATCCACGGAGTCGTCGAGACTCTGCCCGCTGTTTGGATGGGACTTGTGTTTGATTTGTTTGACATTTCATTTTTTTAGTCTTTGTTTGACTTTTTTCTTTAAAGTTTTAAAAAATAATTTATTTTAAATTTTAAATCTCATTTATTTGATATTTTATTGATCAAAAACTTAGAAGTTTTATCGCTGAGTTCACTTTCCCCAATATTATTTTAAAAAATATTTCTTATTTTTTTAATATATACTGTCAAAAGTAAGACCAATATAACTCATACCAATGTCGTGCTTGTTTTACATAAAAATCGATGTTTTCTTATTTTTATAAATTAAGTTTTCCCATTTATAAAATATTTTTTTTACTAATTATATATTTTATTATGAATTATTTTGATTATTTCAAAACATATTAATGTAGATGTTGTATTTATTATAAAATTTTAGGTATGAAGATATAATGTGTTTTTTATTTTTATATAATATCATTATATTAGAAAAATCATTATCTTATTAATTTTTGGTGAAGTATAAATAAATTTGTAATTTTCCCTCCAATCCATGTTTTTTAGTTATCTAATTGAATGTTTCATTACCAATAGTTAACTATGTCGATATCACAAAAACCATCTTGATCTTCAAGCGTGTCATTAAGTGTGATCAATGTCTTCATATTCAAATTCAAAGTGCTTAGTTGATGAAGAAAACGAGGAATGAGGGTACATTCTCACTTGGCCCTCAACCTTTGCTACCTTAATAATTTTCTTTTGTTTATGTGTATGTTAAAAATATATCTAAGTTGTATCCACAGACAAAAAAGATATTTTCAAATATTAATTTCATGTAATAAATTGTTTATTTTTATTTTTAAAATAGAATATTATGAATATGTTTGTAGTTTAAATTTTTTTTAGTGATATTTTTTGGGAATATTTTTGTGAAATCTGGCCAGAAATTGTTAGATCCGCATATTTGAGTAATTATTTTTGAGTGCTCTAGGGTTTTGGGTTTTTCATCATGGTGAATTCAGATTTTAAACAACAAAAAACAATTATTTCATGCAAATTAATAAAACCCATTTTGTAGAACAGTTAGACAACACCCAAATTAATACCTAAACAATATGCATATGGCTAATATGTCTCATTAACATGGATCTTTTGTGGAAATAATTGTTAATTCCAAAATTTTGCTAGTCAATTCATTATTTGTTTTGCCAAAACCAAGGCTCTACGAGAGATAGTGCATTGTGCATTCACCACACTAATTTTAGATCTACGTTCTACAACACTATTTCTTCACTATTTGTTTTGCCAAAACCAAGGCTCTACCAGAGATACAAGTGCATTGTGCATTCACCACACTAATTTTAGATCTACGTTCTACAACACTATTTCTTCAACCAGTTTGGGATTTCTTGTGGTTTACATAACCTAAACAAGATTTAAACCAAAGCATTCAATCACACGACAATATAAACACAATATAGGATAGGGACTTTTACCTTATAAACCCAAACATGAAAACCACATTTGATGGGGATTTTATGCCTACTTAGAAAATGGTTACCATGGTGAGCTATGCACTCTCAATTGATATTATGATGCATTCTTACTAAACAACATATTTTCACAGAGTACTTTGGCTCAGAGAGTCTTCATCTTTGTATAGGATTTTTCTCCAAGTCCCTCATGTGCTATGTTATTTCCCTAGTTCTTCATTTCCTCTCAAGATCTCTCCTTCAACGAATGCCCTTATTCTTTACAACCTTCATATTTAATGGGGTTTCTTGAAATTCCAACCATCATAATATGGTTCATTTCATCTTCTAAGAATTTTTAGACTATTCACTCGACTTTACAAACTAATTAAATGCTTATTATAAAATTTTAGAAAAGAGATTTTAATTAAGATCCATTTTGCTCATAAATTATTGGGTGAGTGAAGTTTTAATATTTAAAGTTTAAAGTTGTAAGGATGGATATTTCCCAAACAATTATATTCACTCATAAACTACTACTTGATAAAATATGTGGTATGATGAGCGAGATGCCCAAAGTCTGTATCCATCTCGGAGGATGTTTCAGAAGACAATGTTGAGGCTCCCCTTGTGTCTGTGTCACCTGAACCCACTGACATGACCCCTCCCTCAGACCCTCCCGAAGTAGAACCGATCATTTTCCTAAATGCTCTCACTGACTTCTCTACTTCCCAAACCCTCAAGCTAATTGGTTACATTAAACATAGGAAGGTCATCATTCTTGTTGATTTTGGAAGTACCCATAATTTTATTCATCGCCGCATTACCCAATAAACTAATTTCTATATCCGTGCCGTTAATAATTTTCAAATCATGATTGCCAATGGCAGGTCCATGAAATGTGGAGGGCGTTGTGAAAATGTGCGTCTCCAAATTGGTGAGTACCACTTGAAATATCATATGTTTGCTATCAACATGGGCGGTTGTGACATTGTGTTGGGTGAAGAATGGCTAAGGACTTTGGGTCCCATTCTCATGGATTTTAAGGAATTAACCATGCAATTCAACCAAGAGGGCCAACAATATAAGTTCCAAGGCATCATCGTCGGTTCCCTGGAGATCATCAGTTCCCATCGCATGGAAAAACTACTCAAAAAAGGTCATTTTGGCATTATTTCCCAACTCCATGCCATACAAGCCACTGAGTCACCCTCTGTGCCGCATGACCTCCAATCCATCCTCTCTAAACATCAAGTGGTTTTTTCCACTCCCCAGAGACTCCCTCCTTCCCGTGGTGTTCATGATCATTCCATTCCCCTTGTCCCAGGAAGCCTTCCTCCCAATATTCGTCCCTATCATCATCCCTTTTCCCAAAAAAATGAAATTAAGAAAAGTGTTCAAGAATTTCTCAATGCAGGTGTTATCCGCCCTAGTACGAGTCCCTAGTCTTCTCCTGTGGTCATGGTTATTAAGAAAGAAGGTTCTTGGCGCATGTGTCCTAACTTCCACACCCTCAACAAACTCACCATTAAAGACAAATTTCCCATTCCGGTCATTGATGACCTCCTGGATGAATTGAGTGGCGCCCAATTCTTTACTAAACTTTATCTTCATTCTGGCTACCACCAGATCCTTATGAATGAGGCAGACATTCCTAAGACTGCATTTAGAACTCATGGGGGGCACTATGAGTTTTTGTTCATGCCCTTTGGCTTGTGTAATGCTCCCTCCACTTTCCAAAGCCTCATGAATCATGTCTTCCATCCTTTTCTCCATCATTTTTTTTTAGTTTTCTTTGATGATATCCTCATCTATAGTAAACCTGGACAACCCATCTTTCTCATGTGGATCGAGTTTTCCATCAACTCTCTCAGCACCAACTTTTCCTCAAACAATCTAAATGTTCTTTTGGTGCCTCAAAAGTGGAGTACTTGGGTCATCTTGTTGGCAAGGCCAGTGTCATGGTGGATCCTAAAAAGATTGAAGCTATGCAAGATAATCCTCACCCAAAGACTCTCAAAAGCTTGTGTAAGGTAGCTAGAGAGGTAGTGGGGGGGTCCAGAGGGCCCATAGTGATAATAGTGGAGGCCATTCAATGTAAGGTGGACTAGGTCTACTATATTATTAAATAAGGCCCACTATGGTAGTTAGATATAATAAATGAGTAATTAGATATAATAACTATAAGAGGACTTCTTAGAAGGTTCTACTTCTAGAAGATTCTTCCTCTAGAATGTTCTTAGGTGATGGTAGCACTATATAAAGGGATTCAAGCAATGTAATGAGACATGAAGAGAAGTGTTGTATTTGGAGTGGTAGCTCAATAGGAGGATGCCCCCTCGAAGAGGCAAGTGAACAGGAGAGGATCCCTTCCATAATAGGATCCATTGTATGGTGTTGCCCTACCCTAAGGGTTTGATAGTAATAAATAAGATTTTGCATATTGTTCTTATATATCTGTTGTGGTGTTTTTGTATTCAGTTTTTAACAAGTGGTATCCGAGCACTTTCCTTGGGTAGACATTGTGGGCAAATATTTTTTATTTTTGCAGATTTTTTTTTCAGAGAAAAAAAAAGAGGGCCGCGACATTATCGAAGTTTTCGGTATATTTTTGTGTAACATTTGCAGAAAAGGGTTGTATATCTGAGTTCCTCTCAGAAAAAAACCCAAGTTTAAATAAAAAATTGTCCGAAATGGAGTTCGGGAAGTCAAGATATTGAAGTTTTAAAATCTGCAAATTTTCAGGTTTTTTTTTCTGCGGACGGCGGCACGATTTGTTTTTATTTCTGTAGCAGTTTGAGGCCGAATTTTCTCAAACAAATTACATATCTGAGTTCCTCTCACAATTTCACCCAATTTAAAAAAAAAATCATTCGAAATGGAGTCCGGGAAGTGAAGTTATGAGCATTTTAACTTCGGTAGTTTTTTAGGGTTTTTTTAGAAAAAACCCCGCTTTTTTGTTGTAACTTATTGTTCTATTTTTTTTGGGTTTTTTCGTGAAGGCTGCGGGACTGAAGGGTTCATAGGGTTCTTAGATGAATATTTCTTCTCAAAACCTGAAAGAAATTCTTGAATCATTCAAAGCCCAATTGTTTCACACATTGGATGACAGATTGGATGCATTTGCACATGGCCTCACAGACAGCCTCAGAAACAACCTCACAGATGATCTCAATGATAGTTTTCGTAGTATTCAAAATTCATTGAATAACATGAAGGAGAAATTTCTTATGGAAAGCCTCAGGAATGAATATAATCAAGAAATATATGCTTGGTATGATTTTGAGGATGATTGTGATGATTGATATATGGATAGTTGTCATTTCTGGGATGACAACCACTTCCATATTTTATTTGATGACTCCACTCCACTTTCTGTAGAGAAAATCAATGTCCCACATCAAGAGCTAGTAACCAACGTTCAGTTTGCATATTCTATAGTGATATTATTCCTTTCAGATTCTGCTACGACCCTTTTCCACTATGTGGATGGATCTTCTTATTTGGATCCACATGATAGGTGTCAGTCTTTGGAGCATCATTTGGAGTTGGTTATTGGGTTCCAAAATCTTCCACGGGGAGTTCAC
>ML778768.1:347603-358543 GCA_009831015.1 Picea engelmannii
GTGTGAAGTGGGACCCATCCCCTGTCACGTCGCCCATCGTGTCATGATTCGCTATTGCCACTTGTACTCCACTCAATCGTGCAATAGGGCCCATTCCTATTGGCTTGTTCCTGTTGGGATTTATCCCTATTGCCCAGTCGCTAGCCCTGTCGAGGTTCGACGATTGTAGAGTCAAACGATTCAACATCTCTATAGCACCGAGTCATGAATTATTGAGAGGTTCCATGGTTATTTGACCTGTGATCATAACCCACGATCACATGGGAGCAGAAAGAGAGAGAGAACTAGTTTACGCTAGACCTCCGTAAATATTTCAGGGGCTCTGATTCTACAGGAAGCAACAAAAAAAATTATTATGGTAGTGGGTGTGTGACACAAGTGAACTCTGCCAAATTTTCTCCCTTGCATTCCAATCGTTTTGCATGTTTCTCTGAGTTTCATCCTCAACATTTGCTTCCATTCATCCTCCTTTATACAATCCATCCTTTTCCCCTATATTGGCATGCTGGTTGTGACGATAGCATATTGGGAATAATGCACTTGGATTCAAAGTAGAGGAACCCATGCGAGGTTCGTGGCGCGATGACAACAAGATTCAGGTTGTAACTTCCAATCTTATTATCAATAAAAGAGAAACTTCTTGTCCCAGATGTTTATGTATTTATGTTTATGTTTATGAATGTTTTTCATGAATAACTAACCCTTTATATGATCTTAGTAGTTATGCATATGCTATCATAGTTTTTTCTGTGAATTTGTTTCAAGCCAGATTTGGGAGGAAGCCTTCAATTTTGGAACGGACAGAGATGAGAATGGATCTACGACAGATGAAAGGACTTAAGGTACACATTTCTATCTTCTCTCCCTTCCCTTAATTACAATTGGGTTTGTTGGATTTGGGTAAAATAGAAGTGTTTATATCTTTTAAGGTGTTAAGGCTCTGCCTAGTTGCTAGGCCTGGATTAGGGGGATTTTTCCCCATAGTAGAATTGGCGACTCCACTGGGGAGTCTCTCTAGGGTCTTGTTAGGAGATTCTTTTGGTTTGATTTTCTGTACTTTCTAAGTCTGTAAGAGTCTCTGGTCACCTTGTAGGGGTTTCCAATTTTTCTTGATCTAGATGATCACTCTGAAATTTCTCTCTTTTTTGAGTTGGGTCAACAGTATACACGCCCTGTTCTATACCTAGAACGTGTACATACACGCCCTGAGTTATCCCAACACACGTACATCCGCAGTATGTCTGTGTACAACATGCGTACATGTTCTTTTGAAGAGTTTTTCAAAATCTTGTCTTTTGCTTCCAGGAAGATTTTGGTCTCTCAAGTCCTCCCGAGTACCAGAGACCTATGTTAACTATTGTTGAGAGAGTTTTAAGTTTCAAATTGTCTGTGAAGTTGTAAATAAATATCTATTGTTTAGTTTTCTTTGTCTCTTTTTTCCTTTTGTCAAGTTTGAATGTCTAATTTTGAAGCTTTAGGTTCTCTGTTGGATTCTGGTGAATCCCTACTCTCTGGCAGTGGTTTAGGACCCGAGTCAGTCTTTGGTTTGTTATCGTTCTCTCTTGTTATGCTTTGAAAAGAAAACATATAGTTGTTTGTTATTTTCATTTCATAAGCATATTAAAATCTTTTTTTTTTTTTTTTTTGTATTTTCTTAACTGCATTTGCATGTTACTTTGCATATTTGTTTGGTTGTAGTAGCTTAGGTTGTTTTTATAAAAGAAAATAGTTCTCAACCCAAAGTTCCTTCTTATCTTGTTCATTGAAAGCTTAAGTAGTTGCATTGCATTTGGAACAAAAAATCATTATAGGATAGATTGCATAGTATGATCTTGGTCTTCATTTTGAAAATTTTGCACCTTGAAAGTTAAAAGAGACAAATATTCACTTGTAGGACATAGTTTTATTTCATTTAATTTTAAAGCACAATGTTCTAAAAGTTCATTTTTAATTTGTTGGCGCAAAGTTGTCAGACGAGGGTCCTCTTCAGGTTACCAACAAAAGGGTACCAATGTAGTCTAGTGCACTGACATTTTCATCTTTCTGAAAGGAAAGAAGTCTCACCCGAAGTGTAACCGAGACAAAATATCTAAGTGAAGGGTATGAATAATTCTATACCGATCTATAACACATCTATATTGTTACCATTCTAACACAAGATAGAATGTTGTGTTCAGTTCTTTAATACATAATACACTGATACATGAGAATAGAGCTTTATAGAACATCAAGAAGTGATAAAGACATGTAATTCATAACATACAACAACATAAAGGAATTTCATAGATATAGAAAGTAATATGAACCAGGAGCAATTTCAAAATTTGATCTCCATTATCTATTTATTATATCAAAGGTCTTGATCCACATACTTTCAAAAATTTACATTAGTCCTCTACCCTACTCATTGTAGTAGAGATCAATACGTACATCTCAACATAACACTAAAGCTGATTGTAATCAGTCTAATCTCTTACCTTACTCATTACATCCTAGATATGGAGTATAGATCCAATTCTTGTCTCTTGTTCCTCTCTCTGATCTCATTCACACACCCACCCATTACAATACAATACGATTACCAATTACCATAATTACAATACAATACAAAAAGATCAATACAATAGTTTCCTTCCTCTCCTTGAGAACCCATAGGCCCTCTTCTCTCCTCAATTCTACTACAAATGTATTGTCTCAAAATGGATTCACACTAGTCATACATTTTTTTGTTCCAACTTATTTCTAATGCGTGTTTCCTTTCTCGAGCTTCTACACTTGATGGGTTTCCTCCTTGATAAGTTTCATGACTCCTCTTATCAAAACGAAGGGCCCAACAGTCCCCGACCATAATCCTTGACTAGCCCCGAGTCAAGTCTTTGGTTCTTTTGTGTTCTTTGATTCGACCTGTTGTGTAGGGACCAAATTAATTTAAGTCTATTAAATCCATAAATTGAAACAGATAAGATTACTTCTACGCAGAAAAACTCAGTAATTTCTTTAATTCAACATATAAACATGTTAAATTAATTAATGAACAACAATTTCATAATAGAATAAGAATTACTTCACAAAATAATATAAATTACCTCTTCCTGATGCTAATTTCGATCTCTGTTGGTCCAAGCTAAAGTTGAAACTGTGCCAAACACTGCCCAAAACTGAGTTTTCCTCCCTGCCAGCTAGGAGAAACCTGTCCGGCTCCCTAGATCCAGGATATCGTAAGGATATCGTGGACCCCGTGCCCAAAACCCCCAGCAACCTGGTGCCCCCCTGCGATGGTTCACCCAAAAACTCCCTATATCAAAACTCTCACACCAGAAAAATAATCCAAACATAAATCTTGTCCCCCCTCAAAATGCTTTCCCCCTCCAAAAATAATGATCCTCCCCGTAAGACTCCTCCCCATCATATCCCCCTTCACCGACTCTCTTCCCCCTCATTAATTTTCTTATCTCCCCCTTTATTATCTTATCCCCTTTATTAATATCTTGTCCCTATATTTAATGTCTTATCCCCTTATTAATATCTTATCCCTATATTTAATGTCTTATCCCCTTATTTAATGTTTCTTTCCCCCCCTATACATAAGTCTTTGATAAATTAAACTATTAACCCCTTTAATTCTTTGCTCAAATAATTAATGAGTCAATTAATAATTAATTAATCATTGACAGATATGAACAAGTAATTAATAATAATTAATTAGTTAATATTATTAAGAAATAATTATTGTTTAACTAACATATTAGGATAGTTATATTATCAAATTAATTATAATTAATAATCCCTATGCATCTATTTAAGCAGGGTTGTTACATACACCCACCCTTCATGAAACTTCATCCCGAGGTTAAGGTATCTCATGGTGAAAAGGAAAATAAACATGGTTCACACATTCAAAACAATTAACCGACATTATTAGTAAGTAAGTCAAGAAAATTCATACATACTAGTGTACATGTACAAGAAATGCATGTGTAGCTAGTACATACAAGTCTCGTGCATGTACTAATAATCAATAACTATCACCCTTTAGTAATTTATGTATGCATCCAATCCAATCAACAAGACTAGTCTTTTATAAAAGACAATAACCAATCAAATGTTTGCGAAATCCTCTAATTGCAATTATCCAGTTCAACAATTTTATTTAGACAACTGTGGTTTAGTTACGTAATTATGAATATTCATATATACACATTTTCTTTTTAGAAGGGAAAACAATAAATTCCACCATAAGACAAATCTCCATACTTTCTCAACTATTTCTACTCATCCTTCCTCCCTAACCTACTTCCATCTCCATTCCTATCCTTCCTCTACTGGACTATCTTGGAGCATCAACTATATTGACCTAACTCCAAATAGAACCCGTAAGCGGAAGTGTCACTATCTCGACCAAGCTTCCCCGGCAGACAACTGACAGTCATCATCACACATCTTGGGGAGCGTGAACTAACACCGTCCTCCCATGACTCCAGGTTTCAGAGGATACACGGTGGGAAATGCCTCCACCCCTCCTAATCATAACTAGGGTCCACACCCTACAATAGAATATACAGTGGCACCGTGTTGCTGGGAGTTTTTTCATTGTTTATTCGGTTTTGGGCAGTCTTATCACCTGAAATCCTGCACTGGTCCACATATCATAGAAATGCATCCAAACCAATATAATTTCACATACAAATATTCGTACCATAATGTTTCTCGGCTAGTGGTCATGATATCCACTTTCATCATCATTACGTTGGCTATTTCATAGCCCATAACCTGCAGATTAGTCTGTAACACAACTCATACCTTTCTATGCATTATCATCATGTAATTGCATGCAATCATCATTTCAATTTGGTATCCGTGTACCAACAACTTAACATCAAGTTTTCAAGTTAGAAATAGATCTCATAATATCCCATAAATCAATTTCGACACCCATTCATAAAATTATCATTTACCAAATAGATTGCATCATATCCAACATCATCAATAACATTTAAACATTCATAAAATTTACATGCTCACAATATGTCGCATCATATACATCATCATCAATAACATTTAAACATTCGTAAAATTTACATTAACAATGTAGATCGCATTATATTCATCATCATCAATAACATTTAAACATTCATAAAATTTGCATTCATATAGTAGATCGCATTACATTCATCATCATCAATAACATTTAAACATTCATAACGGTTCATATGTCTTAAAAGTTTAAGTGTATCATTTAATAGTTTCACTGTGAAGAGAAAATAATATAAGTAGGCCTCAGGTTATCCTGGTCGTCTAAGTCAAAAGGTGGTGTTACATATTCTCGAGGTGGTCAAAAAAGTGAGGGATAGTCTCGTTGTAATGTCTCAGTGTTTCCCAAGTAGCAGATCTTGGACTATACTTGTCCCATTGGACCTTAACTTGGTCTACCAGATGGTTCCTGAGCTGTCAGACTCTATGGTCCAATATGCGTAACAGTTCTACCATGAGGGTTACCACGTCCGATACCTGCAATTCCTTCCAATTTAGTTTATGCGATTCATCAGAAACATAATGACGTAAAACAGATACATGAAAAACATTATGAGTTTTATGCAAGTGGGGTGGCAGTACGAGACGATAGGCAACGGGTCCAATTTTCTCTTGGATTTTGAATAGTCCTATAAATTGAGGTGACAACTTTGTCCCCTTCCCGAACCATATGGTACTCTTATTAGGCCTGATACGAATGAAAACCTGGTCTCCCACTTCATAACTTCGGTCGGTCCTGTGTGCATCTGCATAAATTTTCTGCCTATCCTATGCTTCCTTTAGTCTCTGCCTAATCTAAATCACCTGTTCCTCCATCTCTTGAATCAATTCTGGCCCAACTGTTACTCAGTATTCTAGTCTATCCCAACTCAATGACGTTCTGCATGGCATTCCATACAGAGCTTCATAGGGTGGCATTCCGATGGAGCTATGAAAACTGTTATTGTAGGCAAACTCTACCAAAGGTAGGTACTTCTCCCACTGGGTTTGATTATCCATGACATACATCTTGAGCATGTCTTCCATGAATTGATTTACTCTCTCGATTTTCCCATCTGTTTCAGGATGATAAACTATGCTTAAGTTCAACTAAGTCCCCAACGCTGACTGCAAACTTGTCCAAAACCTATAAGTGAATCTAGAGTCCCTATCTGAAATGATCTTCTTGGTATCCCGTGCAAACCGATAACCTCACTTACAAACACATGGGCTACATCAGTGACATCATAAGTGTCTCTAACCAGAATAAAATGAGCACTCTTGGTCAACTTATCAACTATCACAAGAATGACATTATTTTTATGAGATGTGAGCGACAACCCCACAACAAAATCCATAGAGATGACTTCCCACTTGGACATAGGAACATCATGTGGTTGTAGGAGGCTTGCCGGGTGATGGTGGTCGGCTTTCACTTGTTGACACTCTAGGCATTTGGTGACGAAATGGACTACATTGCACTTCATGCCTACCCAGAGAAGAACTTCCTCATGTGTGCATACATCTTCTTCACACCCGGATGTGCACAATAAAGTGCTCTATGGGCTTCCTTCAGTATGATGCTTCGAATATCCCCATCTTCAAGGATGTACATCCTTCCTCGATATCTCAATAGTCCGTCTGCTTCCAAACTATATCCTTCATACTTTGGATCTAACTACCTCCCGCTCTAGAGGTTTGAAGTAACCTCTAAATACCAACTATCTCCTTGGAGTTGCGTCAACACATGTTCCATCAGATTGACTTTTAAGGGTATCAAGGAGAAGACACGTGGTCTCCTGCTCAAGGCATCTACGACCACATTTTCTTTTCCCTTGATGTCTGAAATACCAAAATCGTACTCACTCATAAACTCACTCCATTGCCTTTTCCTGGCATTCAGATCCCTTTGAGTGAAGAGATGTTTTAAACTTTGATGGTTCGTTTTGAGCTCAAAGTTTTGCCCCACAAGATAGTGCCTCCAAAGTTTCAGATCTAGCATTACAACGGCCAACTCTAAATCATGAGTCACGTATAGCTCTTCGTGTTTCTTCAACTTCCTTGACACATAAGCTATCACTCCTCCATCCCGAATTAGCATGGCCCCCAACCCTTGCTTCGAGGCATCCATGCAGACTGTGAAGTCCTTTTCCATATCTGACACTCGTAGAATTGGCACATTAGTTAGTAACCTCTTAAGCTCAATGAATGCACTATCACATTATTCTTTCCATTCATACCTAACTCCCTTGCATTGCAAAGTGGTGATGGGTTTTGCTATTTTCAAGAATCCTTCCACAAACCTTCGATAATAACCTGCTAGCCCCATGAAGCTTCTCACCTCATGGGCATTTTTCGGCACTGGCCACTCCATAATGGCCTTTACCTTTTCTGGGTCCATAGAGATTCCTTCGCCGGAAATGATATGACCTAAATAATGAATTTCTTTCTAGAAGAAGGAACACTTTGACAACTTCCCATACAATTTGTTCTCCCTAAGGAAGGACAACACTACTTGTAGGTGTTCCTCATGTTCTCTTTCACTCTTGGAATAGATGAGGATGTCATCTAGAAAGACTTGTACAAAATGGTCTAAGTACTTCCAGAATACATCGTTCATGAGGCTCATGAATACTGTTGGCGCATTGGTCAATCCGAAAGGTATTACGACAAACTCGTAATTTCCAAACCAAGTTCGAAAGGAAGTTTTTTGGATATCGCCTTCCTTAATCCTTAACTGATGATACCCAGATCGTAAATCGATCTTTGAGAATACCACCGCTCCTTTCATCTGATTGAAGAGGTCATCTATTCGCGGCATTGGGTACCTATTTTTCACTGTAGCATGGTTCAAGTCCCTGTAGTCTATACATAGTCGTAAGGATCCATCCTTCTTATTTACAAAAATTACTGGTGCACCCCAAGGTGAAACACTGGGCCTTATTAGTCCTAAGTCTAGTAGCTCTTTCAACTGCATTTGCAATTCACAATGTTCCAGCGCTGTCATATGATACAAAGTTTTGGAAATTGGTTCTGCATCGGGTTTTAGCTCAATAGTAAAATCAAGATCCCTCTCAGGAGGTAACCGTGGTAACTCGTTCGAAAAAACATCCTTAAATTCTGAGAATATTGGGTACTGATCCAATGAGGGTCCCTTCCTTTCATTCACTGCTTCCACTACCTATAGTCGACACCCTTGCCTCAAGCATCGCTTAAATTTCATAGTTGAGATAAAGCGTAATGCCACCTTTCTCTGTACACCCTGGATCTCTACCAACCTTCCTTCATTGTTTACACAAAGCACCCTTTTTGTGAAACAATCTACCAAGGCTCGGTGAGTTGCTAACCAATCCATTCCTATGATTAGGTCATATGCCTCGAGAGCAGTGACGTATACCTTCAACCTGGTAGTACACACTCCCAGGTCTACTATACAATTATAAACACTAGGTCCTACCACTTGTTTTTCCCCCGAAGCCATCTGGACTTTTTTAAAGTCATCATGCTTGTAGGTTGCCAACCCACTCTTTTCTAATGCAGATGGTGAAATGAAACTATCCGTCGCACTAGAATCAAATAAAATCTTAACATTGATATGATTTAGCATACCTGATGACTCCACCACCGTGAATTGATGCTTGGCTTGGCGATTATTAACTATTGCGTAAATATGGTGGTTGCTACTTGCTCTTCTCATCGGGGCCTTTCCTTCTCTATGCGCGAATCCTGATTGTAACTCTAGGAAGTCACGCTAGTAATGGGGTCCTCCACATCCCCAACAGGTAACACGGGATTGAATATGCGCACTATTCTGTGACTGTCTCTGAAACGAGTTCCTTCCCCAGAACCCCTGCCCCTACTAGCTGTTCTCTGAGATGGTCATGGACCTGTTTGCATCGTTGGCGATGAACAAGATGCTGCACTCGCTGCCATTGAAATCCCTGCGGCTACTGTCCTTGGCACAACTCTGTTACCATATGGAGGTGTCCTTGGGCCCCCTCCCCTGGGAAATGTCCTAGGGGCCTTCCCGACGAATCCAGGACAATGCAGAAAGGTTGAACTCATACCTCCATTCAAGTTCATGTGTTCCTCCACGTAACACACATTTTCCACAGCTTCTGCTACTAAAGACGGTTTCCACATCTGCACCATAGCTCTAATCTTAGGGTTCAATCCATAGACAAAGTGCTCTACCTTTCGTTGGTCATCATCCATATACGAAACATATTTGACCATTCCATAAATCTGATCTCATAGTCTTCTATAGATCTGTTTCCATGTACTAAGGCATGAAATGCCCCTACCTATTGTTCATCGTAGTACGTTGGGAGATATTTCCTTCAGAACCTCTCCTCGAAAAGTTCCCAAGATACTGTGTCTGGGGTAAGATGCAGTTGTCTTTCCAGGTTACCCCACCAATTCAAGGTGCTGTCTCTTAACTGAAAAATTGCGATCTTCACCTTTGAGTTTGACGCATAGTCCCTTAAGGCAAAAAACCTTGTCATGCCTTCCAACCATACTTCCACACGTTCACCGACGTGATCCCCGACAAACTATGGAAGTTTGATCTGCAATTCTCGAGTGATGTCTTCAGGTGGAGGTCCTCCCCCTGAATCCCTTGACGCTTCTAGATTACCTGTTCCAGATGGTGGGGGTTCCACTTCGGTCCCTGCTGGTTGTCGCCCCTTTAAAGTCTCATTTATGGCCTCCAACGAGCGCAGTATGAGAGCTATTTCGGGCGATGGGGGCGGCGACACTGGTAGTGTTGGTGGTGCCTGCGACGATGCTCCTTTGCCTCGATTCCCTTGAGTCCTAACCATCCTATATGATTTAACCTGCATCAGCCAAAGTTGTCAGGGTGAGTTCAAGGATGTTTCAAAATTGGCACTACTTAAACTAGAAACAGGGTTAGGCGTAAGTTTTTCTTTACTTGTCTATAAATAGACCTTACTCTCTTTAGGGGATTGGCTAGGTTAGGGTTAAAGCGTCTAAGCTTTAGATTTCTCCGCCTTAGAAAACTATTGACTCCCTCACCTGGTAGCTACGCTAGCACTGTACCCTAGTCACCACAGTGCATCAAATCCCGTATGTAGTGCTTCCTATCATACGTCCTATTATACCCTAACTATTCCCCACAACATGCATCAAACTCCCACTACTCTACAAGGACCTTTAACCTTTATAAATATGAATAACTTTATTATAAATATAGTTAACCCTTAAGATCTATGTGTGGTGCATTGGTGTTTGGTCACTCACCAAAGTGCTTGGACTTGGTGGTGGTCGTGGGTTCAAAACCCATGAAGTCAATTAATTTTAATTATCATATTAAGCTTACCATATATTATTAAATTTAAACTCATATATCACTAATCTTTTAATTTAATTTAATTTAATTCAATTTATATTTATATTTAATCTTATCTTTTATTAAATTAAAGTAATTAAATTATTTACTTACATTAAATTAAATTAAATTAAATTAGAACTCTTAATTATTTAAATTATTTAATTTAAATAATTTAAATTTACATAATAGTATTAATACTTTTAAATAAATTAATAAAACTAGAATTAATATTACTAAAAAAAAAAATCTTACTTTCAATTTGGCGAGAGTTTAATGTGCTTAATACTTAATGCGAAACGAGGCATTCATTGGCAGCCTTTAAGGTTAGGCTTCTAGCATGAGGCCCATGTGCCCAACCCCCAACTCTTAGTACCAAAACCCTAAACTATTCCTTAACCCTAACGCTCCTTCACTTCCACCTCTTCTCTTTGCCGCCTCTCCACTCTTCTCTTGGCGCTGGTACTGGTTTGGTCTGGTTGTGGCTTTGTGCTATGTGTTGGTGTAGGTGCGAGAAGGGGCTGAGAGTTTGAGTCAAGGGTTTAACAATATGATAGACGCGACAAGTGCTTGGATATTTTTT
>ML778768.1:359708-372629 GCA_009831015.1 Picea engelmannii
CTAGTTGCTCCTTGTGGCTCCTCCCTTCGATGGTTTGGCACTTGGTGCTAGATTCCAGCATTGACTTGATGTTGGGATTTGGTCCTCGATACTTGGCACCTGGTTCTAAGGTTGAAGATATGAGATAAATGGGTAAAAATCCATAATTTTTTCTTATAAGAAGCGATGGGTTTGGCTGCTGCAGAGATAAATCCAACCGATCCATTGCTGGTGGCATTGGAAGAGACTAGTCGCAGATCTTTGGAGCATATGGCAACAAGCTACTTGAAGGATTGGACGGTTCATCTGTGGATAAGACAATAGATATTTTGTGGCTACCATATTCGTGAAAACAAATAACCAGATTTCCATTGGAGTTGCCAAATTTCCAACTTCAGAATATGATGGTGGCCGATTTGATATCAACTTGCTTGTTTGGAAGGTAAATTATATTGTTATAGAATTTTTTTTTTTTTTTTGTAAGGCTTTTGTGTTTGCAAGGATGTAGCCATCCAGTCACGGATCATAATGACAACTGTTTAGATCATAGAAGCTAATTCCAGACTATGCAAAATAGACCTTTATGGGTCTATACTAGCATAAATCTACTGAATTGCAATTATCATCGTTACATATTAGTTTGCTTAGTTCACCATAATTTTCAATTGGTTACTTAAATTAGCTCACTGTAACTATTTATCCAGGATTATGCTGGAGCTTTGAAGTAATTTTTTTTTTCTAGTTTATGAGCTAATTCTAATGATTTCTCATATATGGATTGAACTGATCAGGATCCAAATCATGGGCACTGGTGGCTAGAATTCGAAGACAGACAATTAGTAGGGTACTGGCTTGCGTTTCTATTCAACCATCTAGCAGATCATGTGAGCATGGTTCGATGGGGAGGGGATATTGTGAACATGTGGCCCGAGGGTATGCACACCAACACACAGATGGGCAGTGGCCACTTTGCAGAAGAAGGATTCTCCAAAGCTAGTTATTTTTACATATAATATGATTTTTATATATATCTTAGATTTTATCAATAAGGCAACAAACCATAATTCTTCTATAAGTATAACCATACTCTTTTCTTGTCTTTTCCATTTGCAGGTTAGGTAGAAGATGAATGGAACAAGGGATGTGTGGGGTCTCCTTTTTTTTTGCTACACTCACTCTTTTCTTTAGGATTTCTAGGTAGTTTTCTTCATGGGGTTTATAATTTCTGGGCTATCTTTGGTTGTTGAAGGGTTGTAAATATAGGGTTTTAGTTGTCTTTTTTGGTTAATTCTGCGTAGGTGGGAAGGCCCTTGGCCCAGATTGTGAACTACGGCTCTGATACCATGTGTAGGGACCAAATTAATTGAACTCTATTAAATCCATAAATTGAAACAGATAAGATTACTTCTACGCAGAAAAACTCAGTAATTTCTTTAATTCAACATATAAGCATGTTAAATTAATTAATGAACAACAATTTCATAACAAAATAAGAATTACTTAACAGAATAATATAAATTACCTTTTCTTGATGCTAATTCTGATCTCTGTTGGTCCAAGATGAAGTTGAAACTGTGCCAACCACTTCCCAAAACCGAGTTTTCCTCCCTACCAGCTAGGAGCAGCTTGTCCGACTCCCTAGCTCCAGGATACTGTAAGGATATCCTGGCCCTCGTGCCCAAAACCCCCAGCAACCCGGTGCCCCCCTGCGATGGTTCACCCAAAAACTCCCTATATCAAAACTCCCACACCAAAAAAATAATCCAAACAGAAATCCCGTCCCCCCTCAAAATTCTTTCCCCCTCCAAAAATAATGATCCTCCCCGTCATATCCCCCTTCACCGACTCTCTTCCCCCTCATTAATTTTCTTATCTCCCCCTTTATTATCTTATCCCCTTCATTAATATCTTATCCCTATATTTAATGTCTTATCCCCTTATTAATATCTTATCCCTATATTTAATGTCTTATCCCCTTATTTAATGTTTCTTTCCCCCTGTATACGTAAGTCTTTAATAAATTAAACTATTAACCCCTTTAATTCTTTACTCAAATAATTAATGAGTCAATCAATAATTAATTAATCATTGACAGATCTGAACAAGTAATTAATAATAATTAATTAGTTAATATTATTAAGAAATAATTATTGTTTAACTAACATATTAGGACAGTCAGATTATCAAATTAATTATAATTAATAATCCCTATACATCTATTTAAGAAAGGTCGTTACATGTTGTCCTTTCGGGGTTTTTCTTTCTTCCTCCTTGGACCCTTCAAACAAAAGGCCCAACTTTGGCACTAGCTCGAGATATTTTTCTCTGACATCCTGGAACTGTTCAATTTTTTCTTGCCAATTTCTAGCAAGCAGTGAGGGTTCTGCAACTAATTGTTGTGTTGCGTTGAGGTTGAAATCTTTCATCTTGGAGGCAATGAGGGAATTCCATTTTGAGTCTACTAATGTATCAACCTGATGCATTTGCAAGTATGTAGTTTGAACGATAGGCCTGAAGGCTCTTAGTTCCTTCTTTGCTATTGTTTGAGCTTCAAACAAAGCATTCAAAGAATTGTCCGCTTGTTGCATTTCATCATTTTTTTCTTGTTTCTCTAGAGGATCATGTTTTTTTTATACTTCTTTGTTGGTTTGTATTCTAGTGTGAAAGTCTTCCAGTGCCTGGTTGCAACGGGTTATAATGCCCATCTAATCACTAAATTCCTTTTAGATGGTGGTACATTTAGTGGTCTTTTTATGCAGCATGTATCTGGCATCATTGCCTTCTAGGACAACTCTTTCTAGCTATTGTTGGAGTTCCCTGGGATGAGCCTCAGATTTCAAATTCATCCCATTCAACTGCATTTGAAGGTCCTCTACTAGATCTATTGGTACCTCCCATGCTTGTTGATCCAATTTGAGTTGTTCCTCTGGTTCTGTAGTGGTGTTGTACTCTGACATCTGAGGTGTTTCTTTTTTGAAAGTTGGCCATATCTCTGTTAACTTTCCTTTCACTCTCTCCATTTTCTCTTCTTCCTGGATTTTCAAATATTCTTTGTGCATCCTTTTGGTCTATTCCAACATTCCTTCTTGTTACAAATATTCATCTTTCATTTCATCTTGGTAAACCCATTGTTCTAAATGATCAGTTGAGGCTTTGATTAAGCGACCCTACTTCTTGCTATGTTGACAACTAAGAGATATCCATAGATGTAACTGTGGTCTCCAATAGTAGTTTGATTTGAAGTTGAATCCCGCTGGCCATAGATGTCTCTGATGGTGTCTCAAATTCTTCTTCTCCTTGGAGTGATCCTCGCAACTATTGGGCTAGTTTAGTCTTCAGGGCTAATGAAATTAAAGGGATATCTTCCATCTATTCTAGGAAGAGTGGTAGCAACTCTGAGCACTGTTGCGGATCTTGGAGTACGAGTTCCAACTGTTCTTTTAGTAAGCTTGTGATTTGTACTGACTGAGTATCCTGCGGTGCTTGAGACTCTACTTGCTTTTGCGTCGTTGCCTGCATTGTGAGTGGAACTTCAGGGGTTCTGCTTTGATCCTTTGGGACTTATGTGAGGTGCTTTATTCTTAGAGACTATGTATCTGGGAGGGGGACATGTGGGAGTGGGGTGAGTAATGGTACTATGGATGGTTGGCTCTCCTAAGAGGGAAACGATTCTGGAATATCAAGTTGCATGGGTTCTGGGGAATTAGGTGGTAGTGGGACTATGGTATCTGTAATGGGTGGCGATGGTTCTTTCTCAGTGACTATGGTGGATAGTATTATGGGGTTAGACTCAGGTTCATCTATAATATGGATAATATTTTGGGTTTCCCCAGTGGCTGCTCGGGTGCGAGGTAGCACAGTCAATAAAGGCTGAGGGTTGATGATTTTAGCTGGGATGACTGTAGGGGACATATTGGTTCTATGCTTCTTGGTCAAAACCTCCTTTATAAATGCGGTAGATAAAATTTTGTTAATAGTCTTACCTGAGAATATGGCCTCATATGGAAGTTTGGGACATCCTGGAAAATGCCTCTTTGTCCTCTACAGATGGTGTTCTTCTTCTTCCTTTGATTCTGAGGCTATTGGTGACTTCTGGGGATGTTCTACCTTACCAGATCTTGACCTTGCTTCTTCCACTAGATTCTTCTTATTCAACAATTTTGTTGGCAATGAATAATGCACACCCAAATTGCAAAGGGTGCGTTTAACTCTTGGCCAAGAAAGGACCTCCTTGTCTAGTATTTCGTCATCCAAATAGAACGACAGGGTCCTTGTATGAAATTATGAAGGCTTTGAATGCCTTGTCCAGATGAATGTGTAATCCTGATTCAGAGAAAAAGAGATGTTCCTTGTATGAAAATTCAACATCTTTTGGGGTATGCACATCCTTTGGGTGGTGTCAATCAACTGATTGTACAACTTTAGGAATGCAACATTGTTGAAGTCCATATTTTCTGAATCCAACCTTGCATGCCAAGCTTCAAATATCTTTGTGAGGCTTCCTTTGTCGGTATGTTTGAACCGTCTTCTCGTGCGTGGCCTCCACTTTAGCAATGAGAAATCCAAATTTAGATATCTGTATGTGAAGGTTCCTCCCTTCTCTTAAAATTCCTCACAAGTGACAAGGTGTTCTTACAATAGGTAACTACACCAATTGAACACTGCACCGTTTGAGCAGAAGTCAGCCACTGAAAAGGCATCAAGTGTGCATTTGACCTTATAGTAGGAGTGCATGACATTGCTAGTGATCACGTAGTAGGTCGTTCTCACCGTCTCAGGGAGGATTTGTTCAATATTTTCTATGCAACCCCACCTCTATGTATGGAAGTGCTCATACATGATAATCTCTCCCTTATTCTTTCCATGATTTCTCGGTCCTTGAAATCCTTTGGAGACGTCCTCTCCCTCCAAAGATAATCATGTAAGCTGGTGAATATATCTGACATGAATGGGGTATCTCCTGTCGAGCCATTAACTTCTATCATGCACCCTACTGATTAGGAACTTAGTGCATCACACAACTTCGCCAGTGTTTCTAAACACTAGGAGGTCTCAAATGTTTATTATCTTTGAATAGAATAGATTCATAAAGTTGGCCTTTGGTATGAACTACACCTCCCCTGTCAGCCCGTAGTCCATTTTACAGAACACATTGATATTCATTTGTGGGAACAACGCCGTGTCCATGAGATCCAAGTCAAGGAGTTTTTTCTGCTCAGATTTTCCTTTAACATTTCCCAGGACCTCATTCTTGGGATCATAGGGCTCATCTAGGAATTCGTCTTTTGATAATGAGCCTCATCCTCTCGATATTCTTGACATATTCATGCTGGATTTGTAGTAATGACACTGGTTCGAGAGCTAGGTGGAGACCGACTTCTCATATTGCACTAGGATGCATAGACTCAATAGGAGAAGGAAAATAGGTGAATGGAATGTTGTTCTCAACAAGATTACAGAGTATTATAGATAAGGTAACATGATAGACCATTAATGAGTCATCAATGAGTGAGTAATTAAGCCGACAATGTGATCTATGGTATGAATGTGCGACAGGACTGGTAACAGATTAAAATATTCTAGCCAAATTTTTAATTTAATGTGTCTCTTACTCAACACGTGGTCAACATGAGGGTCTTATTATTTTAACAGTTGAGAATTGTGGAAATATTATTAACAAGATCTACGTGGATCAACTCTTTTAAGACTTGAATGGATAGAATGACAGTTTTTGACAGTTACCATAAAAGCTACAATTTGAAATGACGTAACTATGACTTAGCCATTAATAAGGATTTTCCAGTGGCTGTACATGTATAACTGAGTGGATTGGAGATGCGTTGGATAATGCGTTGTTGCGTCAAAATGTTACAAAAAACACCTAACAATGAAAATGAGATGGATGTGTAGTGGCGCTCCAAGCATGCTCCAACGTTATTACATAAAAAAAATTCAACATTGCTACAAAACTCAATGGAAAATAAAAATCTACCTACTGTACATGCTTGTTATGGGACTTATTGGTAAATGTAGACATAAACATATCTCCCTATATCCACCTAGATCTAGAACAAAACATAACATAATATGATGCTTTCCCTAAGCTCTAACCATTGAGTTTACTATTTAACAAGAGATGGGAAACATACCATTTAAATATCGCTTCCTCTTGTCATTTTCTTCCTAACTACACCTTGGTGCTCTTGTGATATTGAATCTACAAGGGAACACAATCCAACCAAAGTGAAAGCAATATAATTGTTTTTCCTTGGTTATGGAAGCAATCAGATATTAAGGAAGAAGAGAGAAGTACGAACTGTGTGGAAGGCACATTAACTGAGAATGGGTTGAAGTGGTCAAAGAAATAGAAAAGAAGGTGCAAAGTAAGGGAAAGAGAGCCATTGAAAGAGAAGATAAAGGAAGATAGTTAAACAAAGAATACGGATCTTGGACAAATCAGCAAGTGGAAAAAACCATCAATGAAGTGCTTTGGAGCACCTCGCGGAAAAGAAGGAAAGACAGGTTGGTGAAGCCCTTAAAGAATGGGTCAAGTTGACCTAGGGTTTAGGCACCTAGGTTTTGGATCTAGGGTTTTGACACCTAGAATTTGTTATGTAATGTATAAATCAAGGTTTAGAAGACCTGGGAGGGTTGGTTCATGTTGTTATGGTTAATGTTTGTCAATTGGTACCATTGTTGAGAGAGAAGCACTATGTTGCAAGAGCATTATTGAGTCTGTAAGATCTTCAAATGGTTATGAATATCAAGCCCTGTAGCTGGGTGCATAGGGAGGGGAGAGAAGAAGAGAAAGAGAGAGAGATATGCAACCAAGTGCATAGATAGACCCATATGTTTCCATTTAATATATCAAGAAAAACAATTATGTGGACGTAGCCCTAGGGGGAGGGAGAACCACGTATATCTTTTTGTTTTGTGTGATTGATGTTGTGCTATTTACTATCTGTTATTTTTTCACTGCATAGTTGTGTTAGATCAAAGATATAACCTTTGAAGTAAGCTTAAGAGTGGTAAAGAATATCTATATTGTTGTGTGTTGTTTCCCCATATCCACTCTACATTTCCTTTGGTTTTAGACACCTATGTCCTTCAACCCCCTATTGCTACTTTGGGTGAGACTGCATCTGCTTCGCAGGTGTTGTCGAAAGGGCTAATAGTTAGGGCTTGTTGGTGCAATGTTAGAGTTGAACCCTGGTTCTGCCCCTGTGCCAACAATAATATATGAAACAAGAACCTATGTATGTGATCAAGGAATCATACAATAAAACAAAGCATGTTTTATGGGAAATAAACATATTGTTGTATTATATTAAAGTTGAAGTGGAGATTACAACCAAAGCCTTGATGTTGTAAGGTCCCCTCTCGATGAGCCTTTTCTCCAACACACACACTTGATCCAATACTGAATGAAGAAGATCCACAATGACTTGATGAACTGAAATGAAACCCTCAAGTATGAATTGAAGTAGAATTCCTCATTCAATTCTTATCCTATTTAGTCTTCATTAAACTTAGCCTTTTCCATGAGAAATCCCTCTCTATATAGGGGAAATAGAGATGGTTGAAGAGATTAGGATGATCCCACTAAGTCAGAGAAGAGAGTAAAATCCCAACCATACAAATGCCACTTCATCTTCTAGAATATCCCCTTCTAAAACTTTGGTGAAACTCAATTTTTTCTTTATCTTTTGACATCATCACACCCTAGCTATAGAGCATCCTGCAGAGATGTCGAAACCTAGCTTTAGAGCAGGGGGCAATGATCAGGCATCATCACACCCTATGTATAGTGAAACCTCCAACAACTTTCCTTAATAAGGTTTTTAAGAAGAGAAAGTTAGTCATTTTCCTCATGAAGAAAGGCTCTTTTTGGGAACATGAACACATGTTGTCAATGGATCATTGGGGTGACCAAAATAATGTGTAACAATTCTCCCTTGGATTGGAGAAACCATGTATCTTGTTAAGTGTGTGTAATGTAGGGTTTTAGGTGTGCATCATTCACCCACCCTATTATCGGACTAATCGGCAGGTGCAGACTCTAACAGATCTCCCTAGATCCACCTGGATCTAGAACAACAAAGGACAAGACATGACTCTTTCCCTAAGTTATGACCATTGAATTAGCTAGTAAGGAGGAACAAGTGACATACCTTTATATCACTTCCTTAGGTCTATGTTGCTCCTGCTTCGCTCCGGTGCTCTCATGAGGTCAAGACCAAGACAACACAAGCCAACCAAAGTGAAGATAGCAAAATGTATTCAATCATCAACTTATGCATATGATCAAGGAATTACACAATAAAGTAAGAATGAATTTATGAGAAAAGGACATGTCGTTGTATCATATTAATCGAAAGTAGAAGATACAACCTGATCGCCTTGATATTGCAAGCTTCCTTTTGGTGACTATTGGTTCCAACACACACACTTTCTCAGTCCTTGCATGAAGAATATCCAATTCCTCTTGATAGACCTACTAGAGTCTCCAAGCTTCTGTTCAAGCAGAGTTCGTCACACAATTCCTTCACCAATTCTTCAATTAATCTTGCTTAACCTTTTCCATGAGAATCCTATCAATATATAGGAGAAGATGAGATGGTTACATGGATGACAATGATCCCACCAAATCAGGGAAACTAGTAAAATGATAACCATTCGAATGCCAACCCATTTTCTAGAAGATTCCCTTATAGAACCCTCAATACTTCTTCCCTTTTCCAAGCTTGAAAACAAGTTCGCACCCTATGTATAGAACACAGTGCGAGAAGTTTGCACCCTAGCTGAAGGTGGCCTGTGAGAATGGGCCATTCTCACACCCTAGGCTATAAGCAACCTGGGAACTCACTTTGAAAATATGTTTTCTGGAAGGTGATAAATGCCACTTTTCTCAGGAGAAAGTTCTTATTGGGAGCCTGAGTACAACATTGTTAGTACATCACCAAGATGACCAAAATCATGTGTAACACACGTTGGTTGAAGGACACTATCTAGTCGTGTTAACTTGACTGCACCAGACTGACATATCTCAACCACTAGGAATGGCCCTAACCAATGCATACACAACTTACCTTGATGTTTATGATAACGAATGTCATAGAGGAGTACCTTATTTCCTTGCATGAACCTCTTAACATTAATGTGTCAATTGTTCCAATCCTTCTTCCTAGATTTCTCCACTGACTGATGAAAATTGAATAGGAATCTTGCTTCTTCAAGTTCCTATAGGTATGCAATCCTTTGCAATTGATGCATCATCCTTCACGTGTGTAGCCTAAGCTATATAGAAACTAAGGGTAATAAACTCTACGGGTACCACAAATTCCTTCGTGTATACCAACTGAAACAGGATGTACTTATGCAACTTCTTTTTGGTAGTCCTATAAGCTCATAGGATTGTTGGAATTTTTTCTTCCCAATATTTCCTATTTGTGCAACATACCTTTTTTAGTCCTCTTTCGAGAATATTGTTGAATTCCTCCACTATTCCATTAGCTTGTGGATGATAAGGACTGCTCTTATGGTGTTGGATAAAAAATTGTGTCATCAAAGTTGCGATTGTGCTGCTAATGAAGTGGCTCCCTTGATCACTAGTCAGGATCCTAGGACATCCAAGCCGATCAATAATGTTTTCAAATATAAATCTAGTAGTTGTATATGTTGAACAATTCTGGACTAATTTTTCTTCAGCCCAACGCATAAGATAGTGTGTTGTGGTAATGATATATCTATCCTTTGAATGTCTTGCATGTGGGTTAATTGGTCCAATAAAGTCAACAACCCATTTCTCAAAGGATTCTAGTTCCCTAACTAGCTGAAGAGGTAATTAGTCTTTGCGTGATGGTTTCCCTACTCATTGACAAACGTCACAAGATCTAGCATAGACTTTATCATCTTTGAGTAATGTGGGCCACCATAATCCAGCTTGGAGAACCTTCTGTGTTGTATCTTTCCCTCCAACGTGGCCTCCCACAAATACATTGTGGAATTCCCATAGGATATATTTCCTTTCATGGTTTAGGACACACCTTCTGAGAATGATATCGAGTCCCATATTATAGATTTGTCCTACAACCAATTGGTAATCTACTGCAGAGACCACCATGTGTCTCTTTTGAGTTGCAGAACAATTCTATGGGAAAGTCCCTGTACTGAGGAAAGAAACAATCTCTTCGAGATATTATGGAATGTCTTGAGTCTGAAATAGGTCTGCGTTGGAGAGATGGTCATCCAATTTCCCATGATTCCAGTCTTGACAAGTGTTTTGGTCCTACATTACGTCTTCCAGGTTTGACAATTACCTTGAAGGAAAAATCTTGAAAGAGTAAGAGCCACCTACAAATCCTTTCTTCAAGAACATGCTTATTTACAAGGTATTTCAATGCAAAATGGTAAGTGAAAGACTTAAAATGAGAACCTAGTAAATAGTGTTGAAATTTTTGCAATGCATAAACCATAGCCAAACCTTCCCTTTCGGTTGTTGTGTAGTTGCACTCAACTTGAGACCGTTTTCTATTGGAAAAGTATATAGGGTGGTCCATATTCCATTCCCTTGGTTGTGCTAAGATAACTCCTAACACGACACTTGATGCATCCACGTGTACATGGAATTCAATTTCCTAGTTGGGGAATATAAGGATTTGTGCAGTACTGAGTTTTTCTTTGAGTGTATCAAACGCCTTATCACACTAATTCATCCACCAAAATGATTTAGAGTTCTTCAGTAATTTTTCCAATGGTGTTGTGATACTGGCATATCTTTTGATGAGCCTATGGTAGTATTTTGTATGCCCAATAAAAGGAAAAGACATTTTATCCCGAGTTATAACAGAGGTTTCTAGTGTTACAAAACTGACAAAAATTGTCAAAAATCCTTCGCTACAACATTTGTTATTGATAGCGGATGTTTTTGTGAATACTATAACAAAATGTGATTATAACTAAAAAAATCCGAGTGGCTGTAGGTGTTAGCAAATGTTTACAAATCGGTGCATTTTTATAAGGCACAAGAACCGGTGCATACATACACCCACAACACTAGTGTCATACACTTAACTTCAAGCACCAGGGCCGTAAAATATGAAATCACCGGGGAAGTAAATATTTAAGCACCAGGGCGTTGTTCATATAATCACCAGGCTATTTTTCGTATAAGCACCGGGGTGTTAACATCAAAACTCATCGAGAGAGTTAAAAATAATTAAGCATTGAGGATTTTTGCATAGAATTAACCGATGCGTTATTAATAAGAAGACACCTATGTTGTATAAAATAATATTCACCAGTGCGTTACATGGAAAATGCCCTAGTGCATTAAAAATAGAAAGGACCAGTGATTTTCAGTAACAAGCAAGCCCCGGTTCTTATCATAAAAAATAGCACCAATGCATATCAAAAAAACATATGCACCGATGCTTCGTATAATATTAACACACTGATGAATTTTTTTTTAATATAATTTTGTGGTATTAAATTAATATTGTAACCAGTTCTAATTGATTACATCAAAGCACCGATGCAAATTTCATATGAAACACACCGATGAGTTTTAATATTAAATGCACCGATGAGATTAATAATTAAAATACACTAAGAAACATCGACCTGTGATAGTGCAATTATTGTTATTTTTCAATTCCATTATTTATCAAAAAAATTACATATATCTTCTATTTTGATTAGTGAATTTGGATATGATGTTTGGATTAATTTGTTATATGATCATATTTTGCATCTCTTCATTATAATATTTAGTCATCCATATATTTAATCAATGATGTAACATTTCACAATGACATTGGACAACACAATAGAATAAATTAAAACATATTTTATTATATGAATAAGAGGGTCTTTGTAATACAAAATGAGACACTTATCAATAATCCCATGTCTTTCAATTGGGATATTTTTTCCATTACATTAAACAAAAATGTCTAATTTTTACAGACAATTCTTTCAAAAAAATACAATTGCATCTTAAATTAATGATATCCAAATATATTGGTCATCATTCTTCACTGGATCTACTATTAGTACCCGAGGTACTTCCATGCCTTGGGTTATTTTGCTGAATATTTGGTTGATTGTCTCGATTGTTTTTTTCTTCTTGACATTTCATCTACAAACATAAAAATAAATTGTAATAAGTCTATCTACATTGATGAGAATAATTAAAATTGAAATAAATAATATACATGAATGTAAATTGAAAAGCAACATACCTCAGAAGAAATAAGTGACTCATGAATCATACACATATGTTCAAAATCAAATCTCATGCCTTGTTTCAACAATTCTTTTGTTGGCTTAGTTCCATACTTTGTTTCCTGCATTTTTTATACCCCATAATAAATCATAGATTTAATATAAAGTATTATTTTTGTTTCATTAATTATAAAATGATGAAAGTAAAACAACATAGATTATACTTACAAATTTGACAATTAATTTTTGATATGCCAACATATTCAATGATGGTTGTTGTAAAACAACTTAAAATATACAAAAAGAACCTTAAATTGTTATAAGGAAATAACAATTACTCACAAACTTTGCTATCAACCCTTTTTTTCCTTGTCGTCTAGTTTTATGTGCAGAATGAGTTCCATTTTCATTTCTTTTCTGTAAGAGAATATTTTAAAATTAATATTTAATGTATAATTAATTATTTGTAACTAATAGAAAAATTCAATGATTACATACATTTGAAGCACATTGTTGTTGAGATAGCTCCTCACGTGATGCATTTATATCCAATTCTTTGACCATCTCCTTGTACATTTTTTTAGACATTCCTATTGGCATATTTTAGATATTAGCTCGTTGGTCCTCTGATATTTTCATAATTTTCCTGAAAAAATAACATGACAATAAAGTATTTTTATATTAATATATGAAAACTAAATATCACAAAATTGATAT
>ML778768.1:380264-418841 GCA_009831015.1 Picea engelmannii
ATGGGCCCTCTCCCCCCCCCCCTCCACTATACCAAGCATATATTTCTTGATTATATTCATCCCTGATAATGTATTCCATAAGAAATCTCTCATGCATGCTATCCAATGAACTACGAAGACTATTATTGAGGCCATCTGCAAGGTCATGAAATTTGTCATACAATTGAGATTTGAATGCTTCAAGAATTTCTTTGAGGTTTTGAAAAGAAATAGCCATCTGATCACCCTATGAACCCTTCGGTCCCACAACCATCAGGAAAAAACCCCCAAAAATAGAACAATAAGTTACAACAGAAAATCATGATTTTTTCTGAAAAAACCCTAAAAAATTGTTGAATTTAAAATGCTCATAACTTCACTTTCCGGACTCCGTTTCGGCTGATTGTTTTTTTGAAATTGGGTGAAATTATGAGAGGAAATTAGATATGTAATTTTTTTGAGAAAATTCTACCTCCATCTTCTATAGAAATAAAAACAAATCACATCGCCGTCCATGGAAAAAACCCTGAAAAATTACAGATTTTAAAACTTCAATATCTTGACCTTCCGGACTCCGTTTCGGACAATTTTTTTTTTCAACTTTGGTGTTTTTCTGAGAGGAACTCGGATCTACAACCTGTTTCTGCAAATTTTTCACATAAATATATTGAAAAGTTTTGGAATGTCGTGGACCTCTTTTTTATTCTCTGAAAAAAAAATTTCAAAAATAAAAAATATTTGTCCACAATGTCTACCCAAGGAAAGTGCTCTAATACCACTTGTTAAGTACCTAAAACAGATTTGTAAATATACTTCATAAATAACTAAGAATAAACCATAAACCATTCACCATAACATTAACACAAGAAATAGAGAAAACCCTTGAGGTAGGGTAACACCATATATTAATCCTTATGGAAGGATAAAACTCCTCAAGCAATCCTTTCTTGTACAATAACAATATTCTTCACTATATTTCATTACATTTCCTACACTTCTTTATATATCTCTCCCTATCTCCTAGGAACCCTTTAGGTAGGGTAACACGATAGTTTAGATGACCAAACTGCTCATGCCAAAGTTTGTTCAAGTTATCGCTATGAGCAACAAAAACTGATGAAAAAGATGATGACCCAAAGTTGTCAAACTTGTACAACTTGGTAATATCATCATCAATTCTAGTTGAAAGAACATGCTTAGAATATTTTAGATCCTTGATTACAAATTGGTGAGGTGAAAATTCTTTGGTTTTACCTTCACTTGAATGTGTGAATTGATATACTGATAGAAGGTTACAAGAAATATTTGGAACACATAATACATCATTGAAATGACCTATCTACTTGAACTGTTCTAGATCTTACAACACTAAGAGATCTATCATCACCAACAAATATTTTCTTGGTGTTACATTAATTTAGAGAAGAAGATATGTCTTTATCCATAGCCATATGATAAGATTCTCCCGAATCAATAATACACTCATAAGAAGAATAAGTAGAAGTTGTATTGAAGGAGAAACCAGAAGTGGAAGGCGTATGTCCATGAGAAGAAGAAGAAGAAATAGAATCAATACTGATGTTGTGCTTCTTCATCGCTTCTTCTAAAGATGCCATCTTCTTGAAACATTTGGACTCATCATGACCATCTTTAACACAAAAGTTGCAATGTATGTCAGTCTTGTTATTTTTATATTTTGCCCCTTTGTCACCATTAGGAGATGAAACTGTTTGAGTGGGTTTGGGAACCTTATGTTGCTTGATGTTGTAGGGAGGATGTTTCTTCTTGGTATACTTGGGTTTATCTTTCTACTGGGAAACTAAGGCTTTGTTGGAGGTACCTGTAGTGCTGATCACTCCAAGTTGTACAAGATTATCTTCCTTTCTAATCAAAGCAACACAAAAGGATTCAAGAGTGGGTTTTTGATAAGATTTTCCTAGAGCCTCTCTCATGCCATAAAAGGTAGATACAAACATAGAATATGCACTACCTAGCTTAGAAATAATAATATATATGCAATGATCTTCCTCCATTTCTATCTCACATTCTTCACATAACATTCTGAGTGTTTTAAACTTAGATAGATAGTCTCCAAGGCAAGAAAAATCACTTGGACTTAAGGTCAGTACTTGATTTTCTAACTATTGTGCTCGAATAATATTGAGTTTACCAAACACAGATTCAATTTTTTCCCAAGATTCATGGGGGTAACCAATTTCTTTAAGGTGGAACCTTAAATAAGGAAAGATTGACATTTTGATTAGTCGACGTGCTTCGTCACTCCTATTAGCCCATTTGACTTTCTTATCATCAACAATGGGTGTTTTTTCCTTTCCCAATGTAATCCGATACAAGCCTTTACTTCTTAATAAATCTTCCATATAAGATTTACATGGGAAGTATTTGGTGCTGGTAAGCAATAGAATACTTGTATAATCCATATTAAATATGCAGATAATATGGATTTAAAAATTGAAACTGATGATTTGGATGGAAATATCTCGAAAACTTATGTGGTTTTAAAAACAATGGCACTGCAAACAAACTTCAGATGTGAGAGTTATGCCCTTTTAAAAAAAGGCATAAATGATAACCAAAAGACCACGTGATAGTGTAAGTTTCTTTATGAAGTGACCCACTTTTATAAAGAGAAGTGAAAATCACTTTTACAATGAAGTTAATTTATGAAAGAAAAGCTGCATGAAAAATAAATATGTAGCACCACTTTTCACTCACTATTGTGTAGGTGTTACTACATGGAATAACAACATTCTCATTCACAATTAATCACATGCATTCAAAACAAGTTAAACACATTCAACACAGAGTAATCATACAATTTACTGCCATAATCAACAATCAATATTATTTAACATCAATTCATATACACAACAGAATACATGATGATTATAATACACAGAGATAAATAAACATAATTAAAGCATCATCTGGTACTTATCTTTGAATAGTGGTAGATTCCACCAACCAAGTGTAGGCCTTCCACGAACCTCCCAGCCTTAGACTGCACTTCTCATCAGCTTAACAGTGGGTCACCCTCAAGCTGGGACTAAGCTCCACCCCAAGACAAAGAATCCTAGGCTAGGCTGAGGTTACAGGGAAACAACACACAACCACAAGGATGGGTTTCTCTCCCAAGAAAATCTGATGCTCACTGCCCATAGACCCTCATTCCCCACATGCCTGTTCCACCCTAGGAGTATACACCTTCTCTGTCACCTGGATAGTCCTTCAGCTGCTAACCTCCCTTGCCTTGGGTTACAACAACATGATGGAACGAAAGTATCTGGGCTATGTGGTAGCCACAAGGTTCCTTCCAGGAGTTCTCTCCTTCCTCTGTACACTCTCTCTCCTAGAGAGAGTGTTTCTCCACTTGCCAACAATCCACACGTAGTCCAACATTGTGTGGCCACAACAATCAACAGGGAAAACTGATGCGACTTTCCTACAGGCTCAACAATGGCTGAATGGCTCACGGTCACAACTTTGGGATAAAGACCCATGCACAAGCTCGATCTCAGATAGAGGATACACACAGATTCTCCAGACAAACATAGGTTTTTCAGTTCAGAATATGTACGAGGTTTTTCTGTAGAGGTTAGATCCATCGTACCGCTCAGAGGCCATATCCACTCAGGCCGTTGGGTGGAATGGAGGAGAACCCCCATCACATCTCATATTTTCCATTTTACTTGCATGGGTCGGGGCTGACACTTGTCGCCCTGTAAACTGCATGCATTTACCTATTACACATCACCTTCCTCATGGTTAGGAACTTAGGATAAAACATGAAATGCTCATGCCTTTTTGGAATAATATTAAAATATTATTCCCAAGGATGAAGCCCCCTAGGCTTAACACTTAGCCCCTTTTCCCACCTTCCATCCCCTAACCCCTTGCCTTCTCTGTGGAAGCTCAGTCCTCCTTCACTCATTCATCATGGTCGGTTCGCACCTAGCGGTGTTTACAAATTTTTATTAATTTGTTCTGCGTGATTACATATACAACAACAAGCTCCTAGCCTTCAACACTTAGGCTCTCTGGCCTAAAAAACACATAAGCCACCAGCTTATAAAAATTTGGTTCACCAGCCTATAAAACATAATTACAATTCCTTTCAGAACATGATTTACAACAGGGCTCAGCCTTATGGACACTACAATCCCCCTCCCCTTATTTCTGCACTGTCCTCAGTGCAAATTACACTGTCTCTACAAGCCTTTCAAAATTTTCAAAAAGATGCAGGTACTCTGCCCACATAGCATCTGCATGCTCCCATGTCGCATCCTCAGGACCGTACCAGATCCACTGGACCTTTACAAGCTCTATAGCTTGATTCTGGAACTGTTTTCTTTTCTTGTCCAATATGCGCATAGGATGCACTTGCAGGACACCTTCTGGTTCCACCTGAATCACATTCCAATCGATAACATGATTAGCATCAACTACATATTTCTTAAGCAGTGAAACATGAAACACATTATGTATAGTCATAGATGCAGGTAATGCAAGCATGTATGCAACTGGCCCAATCCTTTCCAGGATCTCAAATGGCCCACAAAATCTTGCTGCCAATTTGGCACAACTTCCCAACTTCAGATAACTCATGTTAGTCCTCACTTTCAGGAAAACATGGTCACCCACTTTGAATTCTCTATGGGTTTTGTTATTGTCAGCGTAACTTTTCTGCCTATCTTGGGCAACTTTTAGATTCTGTTTAATTTTTATTGTTTGATCTTCCATCTCTTTGAGCAGTTCAGGCCCAATGATTGCTCTGTCAACTAGATTATCCCAACTCACTGGAGTGTTGCACTTTCTTCCATAAAGTGCTTCGAATGGGCTCATCTTCAATGATGTAGGATACCCATTATTGTAGAAGAATTTTACCAAATGCAGGTAGTCTTCCCACCTTGATGGTTTATCCATCACATACATTCTTAATATATCTTCTATTACCTTGTTCACCCTCTCTATCTGACCATCAGACTCAGGATGATACGCTGTACTAAAGTTTAGATTCATTCCGAATCCTTTGAACAACCCTTTCCATAAATTTGAAGTGAATTTCGGGTCCCTATCAGACACAATTGTCTTAGAAATTCCGTGCAAGCGTGCAAATTCTTTTAAAAAGATATCAGGAACATCAGCTTCCCTGTGGGTGGTTTTCAATGGAATAAAATGGACAACTTTAGTAAGCTTGTCCACCACCACCATGATTGAATCATGTTGCTTGCTTGTTCTAGGTAGTCCGGTGATAAAATCCATTGTTACCACGTCCCATTTCCATTCAGGAATGGGTAAAGGTTTCAACAACCCTGCTGGGTGCCTATGCTCAGCCTTAACCTTCTGGAACTCCATACATCTGGTGATGTATTCAGTGATTTCCTTCTTCAAACCTGGCCAAAAGTAATGGCTTTTGACTGCTGCCACAATTTTCTGGTATCCAGGATGTCCAACATAAGCCACATTATGCATTTCTTTCAGAATTGCTAGCTTCAAATCTTGGACATTGGGTACATACACTTTGTTTTTATACAAAAGTAAGCCATCAGTTCCCAAGGTGTAACTTTCCTTGGTCTGGGGTCTCTCACCCTGCTGTAGCTTACTGCAAATCAACATTTGTAGCTTCCAAAATTATGTCTTTAATCTCAGTCCTGTACATGCTAATGGTTGTAGCATGTAATTCGTGCACTTTTCTGCTGAGTGCATCAACCACCTTATTTTCTTTCCCTTTGATATGCTTGATATCAAATTCATATTCGCACAGAAACTCCAGCTATCTGATTTGCCTGACATTTAAAGTTGGCTGATCAAATAAATACTTCAGACCATTATGATCTATTCTCAACTCGAATCTTTTGCCCATGAGGTAATGTCTCTATTTCCTCAAGGCGTGGACGATTGCTGCTAGATCTAAATCATGAGTGGCATAATTCCTCTCATGCTCCTTCAACTTACTCGTAACAAACTACAAATCCCTCTTAGCTGAGAACTCCTCCTAGTCCCTCCTTACATGTATCGATGCACACTACATAATCCTTATTTGGATCTGCAATATTCAGGATTGGAGCATTGGTTAGCAGCTGCTTCAATCGCTGGAAGATGCTCTCACATTCTTTAGTCCACTGGAACCTCTTCTCCTTCCTTTGAAAGGAAGTGATAGAATGAGCTATCCTTGAGAATCTAGATATAAACCTTATATAGTAGCTTGCCAGACCCATAAAAGATCTAAATTCTACCACATTTCTTGGCGCCGACCATTCTTGAATGGCCTCAACCTTTTCAGGATCCACAACGATCCCTTCCTTTGATATAATGTGCCCCAAGTAATGAATCTACCTTTGATAAAATGAGCACTTGCTCAGTTTTGCATACAGTTGGTGTTCTCTCAACACTTGCAACACCATTCTCAGGTGTTTCTCATTTTCTTCCTCTGTCTTGGAATACACCAAGATATCATCCAGGAAGACTATGACAAACTTGTCCAAATAATCTATGAACACTCCATTCATTAAGCACATGAAAATAACATGCGCGTTGGACAGCCCGAACGACACCACCGCGAACTCATAATGACCGTACCTTTTTCTAAAGGCGGTCTTGCTGATGTCCTCATCATTTATTATCATTTGGTGATATCCTGATCAAAGATCTATTTTCAAAAATATTTTCACATCCTTCAACTAATCAAAAAGATCATCGATCCTTGGCAGAGGATACTTATTCTTGACAGTTACCTTATTCAACTGTCGGAAATCAATGCACAACCTCAACATCCCATCTTTATTCTTCACGAATAGGACCGGGGCACCCCATGGTGACATGCTAGGGTGAATGTATCCCTTCTTTAGTAGCTCTTCGAGCTGTAATTGCAACTCTTTCATCTCTGGCGTACTCATTCTATAAGGAGCCTTTGAAACTGGAGCTGCTCCAGGCATCAAATTTATAGAAAAATAGATGTCCCTCTTCGGAGGTAGTCTAGGTACCTCCTACTCTTTGAGTACCTCATGGTCTTCCATATTCGAGACTAAATATCAGGATCATTCTTCCACCTGAGCTGCAAATAATTGACAGCCTTTCCGGTAACATTTCTTTAGCTGCATGGATGAGATTTACCTAACAACCACGGCTCTAGGAATTCCTTGGACTGTTACCTGGTTTCCCTCTTCATTCAGGCATGTAAACCTCTTGTTATGGCAGTCCAGAAGGGCATATGGTCCAACCTATCCATCCCAATTAAGTAATCGTATGAGCCTAAAGGCAGAATGTTCAATTCATCCTTAGTGCTCATTCCTTTCATGTCTACTAAACAAGACTTAACCAATTCAATGACCTTCCTTTTGGTTCCTATGGCCAACTTCACTAGCAAAGACTTTTCATGTTTTCTTCTTGTTAAATGAAAACCTTCCACCACTCTAGGATCTATATAACTATGGCTAGCCCCTGAATCAATTAAAATAACAAGTGGTCGGTTGTTGATCGTACCTTCCACTTCAATAATGTGTGATTGAAATTCTGCTTGTTTGTTGTCTAGGGCTGTGTAGATCCTCGACATTTTGCTTCCCATATCCTCCACTGTTTCATCTTGCTGAATAGTATGGTCAGTTCTCGCTTTATCTTTTCTGTGGGGGCAGTCTCTATACCTATGATTCCCTTTACAAACCCAACACTCCATAGGTGGCAGTCTTGGCATTTGCTCACTCCCTTCAACTTTCCTGGGATCTCTAAAATATGACTGTCTCCAAGCACTGTTCCTGAAAAGGGAGGCCTGTTTCCCTTCTACCTCTGTTCTTTCTTAAACCTCTTCTGGTCATCCCAAGCCTTCCAAAAGGTAGGCTTTTCTCCTTTCTGTTTGTATAATCATTTTTCCCCTCTTATGGTTTCTTCCATGGTCTTAGGATTGTCATATTGAATCTTGTCACCAATGGAAGGTGGAAGTCCATTCAGATACCTTTGAATTTTGACAGCCTCATCTTTGATGAACAAAACATACTTCAGTAGTTCCAGAAAACTTCATTCATACTCATCAATGGTCATGCTGCCCAGCTTGAGTTCAAAGAACTCCTTCATCTTTCTGTCATAGTATCTTTTGGTCAGGTATTTCTTCTCGAAATACCTCTTAAACTCCTTCCACGTGACCTCTTTCTTTCTGATGTGTTCCACCTGCACCAACTGATCCCACCACATGGATGATTTTCCTTTCAGTTGGTACATTTCTATTCTTCCTTCTGCATGGGAAGAATAATTCTGCAGTTAGAAGTATTTCTTCATACCCAGCAACCATGTTTTGGCATCTTCTTCCTTCTTATGTTCACCATCGAATGTAGGCGATTTAATCTTGTTGATTTCCCCTTTCAATTCATCCCTTCCAGATTTTCGGTGTATTTTGGTAGGGGACGGGCTTGAACTATTGTGTGTCTCCTTGCTAGAATTCTTCGGGGAGAGACGATAATGTCTACTACCACTCTTCGATCTTCTTCTTCTCTCAGGGGTTCTGACACTTCTTGATCTTCTTGTGTCACTCTCTTTTTCCAATTTCTTTTCTATTCTTTCCAGGCTCTTCAACATTTTAAAGTTGAATTCACCCTGTCGATCCCTGATTTTCATGAGCTTTCGGCTATCAGCTCGATGAGCCTGGGCATATTTTTTCAATTTTTCGTTGAGTTTCATCATGCATCCCTCTTTATCTATCTCTTTTCCGTGCCCAATAGAGTTTGTTCCTTCGACTCCCAAGTTGACATTCTTTCCTTCTCTTTCGTCTTCTGTTTTGGAGGAAATCTGCACCTCTTCCAATTCCATACTTGACATTAGTTTTCGGCTATCCCGACACTTGTTGAACTCTACACACACATCGTTCAGTCAACCAAAGTTTGTGAAGCCCTTAAACCTTCAAGAAAACTTACAACATTCATAAGCCAACGTGAACAAGAAAAATGTTTTGACTTCACAAAATTTTCTAAGCTCTATCCGGCTCTGCAAATTCTGGGACTTCGGAACTTCAGAATCTCAGTCCATGAAGATCCAACAGTTAAATATTTGTAACCAAAGTCACGCTTTCGCAACTTGCGATCTCGCAAGTTTGTGAGTCGAAGACCCTCGACTCATTTTCTCCAAACACTGATATCTGAGATGCGGTACGGGTATGGCTCCCTCCTCTCTAGCACCTTCTACACATGACCATAGGCTAGGGCTAAGTTCTAACACTTCTTCGCCAAATAATGACTTTACGAGTTGGAGTGTTGAGCCTTCATGCTCCTCCTTTGCGAATTATGAAATTGCGAATTAATTTATTCTCCGGGCCCACAACACAGTTGTTTCCCTTCACCACAGTGGCACATGGTACACTCAAGAGGGTCCACGTCACCTTTGGTGACGTCTTTTGGTCCCACCACTCTCACCTGTATTCTCGACTCACTGGCATGTGGTACACATTCATGTGCCCAAATCCATTCCAAGAAAAATCCAACAGTTAGGTCCCCTCTCAGATCTACGACGCAGATATTTTCGGCATTTCAAGGTTTTCAGGCATCAGAAGTTTGTGCACCCCACATATCAAACTTCCATCTGCCGAAATCCCCCCAAAAAATATGGTTTAATCCTCCATTGAATCTAACGATCAACTCCCTTCCTACAGTCTACAGTGTAGATCGTTTCAGGATTTTAGGTTTCGAGTTTTTGGAGGTGTTCACCTCCCTCACTTCCCATCTCGACTTTGCGAAATTCGAAAGGTTCTGCGACTAACTTGAGCGTGACTCCACAAGATCTAACGGTCGAGCCTTCATCCCAGATCTACCACATAGATCTCCATGCTTTTTTTGGGTTTTCAGGATTTCGCACATCACGATTCCCACACTCCTATGCATTTCCAAAGGGATTTTAATCCCTTCTCACATTTTCTAGATCCGATGGTCACGAGGGTTCACCTTCCCTCTAGAATGGATCCTAAGGCTCTAGCACTATTGGTGTGGATTCCTCTCTCCCTGTGGCCATAGACCACACTGGCCGCGGTTTCGCACACCACTATACCTCTCGAGCTTACCAGGGTCTGAAATTGGTCCTCCAGACACAATTTCTCCTCACACCCTCGATCCAAAGACCACTCAACTGGCCCATCTAAGCTCAGTGTCGAAACCTTGGCTCTGATACCAAGTTGTAGCACCACTTCTCACTCACTACTGTGTAGGTGTTACTACGCAGAATAATAACATTCTCACTCACAATTAATCACCTGCATTCAAAACAAGTTAAACACATTCAACGCAAAGTAATCATACGATTTACTTCCATAATCAAAAATCAATACTATTTAACATCAATTCATATACATAGAAGAATACATGATGATTATAATACATAGAGATACAAAAACATAATTAAAGCATCATCTAGTACTTATCTTTGAATAGTGGTAGATTCCACCAACCAAGTGCAAGCCTTCCACGAACCTCCCAGCCTTAGACTGCACTGCTCATCAGCTTAACAGTGGGTCACCCTCAAGCTGGGACTAAGCTCCACCCCAATACAAGGAATCCTAGGCTAGGCTGAGGTTACAGGGAAACAACACACAACCACAAGGATGGGATTCTCTCCCAGAAACCTCTCATGCTCATTGCCCACATACCCTCATTCCCCACATTCCTATTCCACCCCAGGAGTATACACCTTCTCTGCCACCTGGAGAGTCCTTCGGCTGCTAACCTCCCTTGCCTTGGGTTACAACAACATGATTGACCAGAAGTCTCCAGGCTCTATGGCATATACAAGGTTCCTTCCAAGAGTTCTCTCCTTCCTCTGTACACTCTCTCTCCTAGAGAGAGTGTTGCTCCACTGGCCAATAAGCCACACGTAGTCCAGCACTGCATGGCCACAACAATCAACATGGAAAACTGATGCGAATTTCCTACAGGCTCAACAATGGCCGAATGTCTCACGGTCATGACTTTGGGATAGAGACCCCACGCACAAGCTCGATCTCAAATAGAGGATACACACGGATTCTCCAGATGAACACAGGTTTTTCTATTCAGAATATGTACGAGGTTTTTCTGCATAGGTTGGATCCATCATACCGCTCAGAGGCCGTATCCACTCAGTCCATCAAGTGGAATGGAGGAGAACCCCCATCACGTCTCATCTTCGCCTTTTTATTTTCATGGGTCGGGGCTGACACTTGTCGTCCTAGAAAGTGTATCTGTTTACCCAGCATGCATGACCTTCCTCATGGTTAGGAACTTAGGATAAAACATGAAATGCTCATGCCTTTTTGGAATAATATTAAAATATTATTCCCAAGGCTGAAGCCCCCTAGGCTTAACACTTAGCTCCTTTTCATACCTTCCAGCCCCTAATCCCTTGCCTTCTCTGTGGAAGCTCAGTCACCCTTCACTCATTCATCATGGTCGGTCTGCACCTGGCGGTGTTTACAAATTATTATTAATTTGTTCTACATGATTACATATACAATAACAGGCTCCTGGCCTTCAACACTTAGGCTCCCTGGCCTAACAAGCACATAAGCCACCAACTTATAAAAACTTGGCTCACCAACCTATAAAACATAATCACAATTCCTTTCAGAACATTATTTACAACAGGGCTTGACCTTGGGGACACTACAAAATAACTCTAAAATAAAATATTAAAGCTACTTATAGTTATTCACTTTTATACTTGAAGTGAAATACACTTTACATTTGAGCATGAACTTTTTCAAAAAAAGTAACAAAAGAGAGACTTGAACTCAAGACCTCTTACTTAATAAGACAACTTTTAACCAAGTGGTCTGGAAAAACATATTTTATTTTTTAGGAAGAGGAATTGGGTTGTTGTTGTTGTTCTTGAGATGACCTTGGAGAGTGTGCTAAAAAAAAAATCTTTTCACACAAGAAAAAAAAATCTGCTTCTCGATGACAATAAGGGTTAGATCTCGTTTAGCTTACCCAGAAGATGGACCTTTTCCTATCTGTTTCTGATTTGTCGAGATCACACAGGACCTGGGGCAAAGAGAATACACAGATATAAAAGAGTAGAAACCTGGAAATAGATAATACAAAACCGAAATAAAACCAAAATGATACTCTACAAAAGTTTAAAAAATGTGTATTCAGGCTTTATACCTCCAGATTTGACTGCAATGGCCGTATCTTGGGCAAACAGAAACCTTTTCGAGTGAAACAAAAAATTTTACTGACTGAAACGAGTGCTCCAAACGCAATGGAACAATCCTCTCATCCTAGAAATGTACGAAAAAGACAAAAAATGGATATGGGGAAACCGACTTCATGATCTTGATCTACAACAGGAGCAGGTCTTAAAACAGGCTCTGATACGATGTTCGACAACACATGTATTCCAACAAAGGATGAACACCTTCAGTAACCACTCACACAACCATATAAAATATCAACACATCAATGTTTTGATGTGCTAAAACACCTATGAGGAAACATCCACAACCCCAACCAACGCGGTCACTTAAAGCAATTTATTAAAGCAAAAGTAAAAGATTACATATAGATTTTACAAGAGAGTTTATCACAATCTATCATCGGAAAATGACCGTCCATTCTCTTTAAATAGATATAATGGAACAATCGGGTGTTAAGCCATAGATTAGTGGCCATTAATATCGAGGAGAGTATGAACCACCAGATCACTCTATGTCGGGAACATATCATGACCATCGGATTTCCTAACTACAAATGCATACTAATGCATACTAAAGAAACACACTTAGAAACACACTTTTACCTAAAGACACATTAGACCAAGTAGATCTTAACTATCTCCTAAGTGTCTAAATATCCTAACACTAGTGCCTAGTTGAAGTCTACCCAACATGGGACAACAATGTTATTATACAACGTGAAAGAAAAATTTGGCATGTCAAACGCATATGTCTCAACAATATTGAGGTAATTGACCAACAAGTTCCTTATATTAATTTTGAGAAATCTTGTCACACAATCAACATTAGAAATGGTTTCTTTTATAAACTTTAAATTACCTTGTACATTTCTATTTCCCACTGACTTCAGGATATTTAAAGATAAGGTTCTTCCTAGTGATAATGTTTTTCCCAGTAGCTGCGAAGAGTGTTGGCCCTCGACCAAGTTTTGAGGAAATAGTGGTCAGGTTTGACCAATTTTGTACTTTGACAGGTTGATCGAAGATGGAGCACCCAGGTGGAGCTAAGATTGCGGGATCTCACTACTTTGTGGACCCAACAAGGGGTTCATTAGGGTTTTTGTATTAGGGTTTTGGGATGTCGGCCCATTGGTTTACCCATGATTAGGCCTTTTTGTAAGGGAATAAAATTATATATAGGAAGGAAGGAAATGTAGAGGTAGAAAAGTGTTCTTAGTGAAAGCAATGTAGTGATGGGATAAGTGAAAGAGACAAGTGATGTGTATGTAGCTATGTGAAAGCGGCTCTGATTTGCTTCATGCAATAGACTATATATGTAATGCTCTATGTGAGTTGGCTCTGTGCCTTGATCTGATTTTGGGGAGGTGGATCTCGTGCTTAGTGCGTAGATCACCTGTCTAATGTGAGCTTGGCTCTGTGGATTAATACATAGGAGTAGATGAATGTAAGAGATTGTAGCAGAATAATAGAAGAAGAAGCAATTGGTGGAAGTAGCCCCACACTAGGCTAAACCACATAAATCTTGTGTTGATGAGTTTCTTTGTGCTATGATGTTTATGCTTTGAATATGTTTAGTGCATTGAATTTTATGAATGTTATATAGATCTATGGATACTTAGTGCCTTATTGGTGAATGCAAGATCTGATTCAATGCTATGTGCTAGATGGCTAGAGTGCTTAATATTTGGTATTACTGCACTGAACTATACTTAGGGTTGATCTGCGATGTGAATAAGGGTAATATATTACTGAATGTTGTTCCTAAGTACTCTGTAAAGTGTTGTAATCAAAGATCTGTGTCCCAACTTGGTTACATAGACCTGGGTCCTGTAACCCCCCCTACTTCTACCTCGGGTGAGACTTTTCTTGCTTCACAGGTGTTATCGAAAGGGATGGTATTTAGGGTTTTGTTGGTGCACTATCAAAGAGTTGAACCTTGTGTCTGCCCCTGTGCCAACAAATGGTTTCGTTGACAGGACTTGAAACTGTGATTGCTGTGAACTGAAGTAAAATAAAAGAGAAGCTTTGTGTGTAGATCTGTTGCTGTAGTGCGTAGTACTCTACTTGACTTGTGAAACCTTGTGCTAAGAAAGAGATCTGATCTGAAGAAAGGAAGTAAGATCTTAAATCTTTGTGTTTGATAGAATAAGATAAGTGAAATTTTTTGTTTCAAAAGCATGGATCTAGGCATGTTTGATAGATTCTGTCCTAGTCTAAAATCTAAGGTACAGTTAGAAGAAAGATTTGATCTGAATAAAATTGATATAACTAGAGAAAGATATGTTATTTCTATGCACAAAAAGAATTTTTGGACAAATAAGTGGATGCAGGAACCTAGGAAGAATTTTTGTAGATTGCAGGTCCAACATTGTGATCCTAGTTGCACAGTACAATAAAAGTTGGGGAACTTATAAGAGAAAGAGAGGACTGACACTATGTTATAAATGCAGAAGACCGAGACATCTTGCTAAGGAATGCCCTAGTGCAGGTCCTGTTTGTCTTTATTGTAAAATTGTTGGTCATAAGGTTGAAGATTGTCCAAGGATGATTGCTAAAGTTTACCAAATGAACATGAGTCAAGAGAAAAAGAGCATGTTAGAAGATCGGAAAGAAAAGGTCCAAACTATATTAGTACAATTGAAAAAACCAATGAATGATCACAAAGATGTCAGTTTACTAGAAATCATGAAAGTAAAATAGCACATAGATACAAGAATAGGAGACCTCAACATAGACTGTACCTTGGATGAGAAAACAAAAGTGAATATTATGCCAGAAAGCACTTGGGAAATTTTGGGAAAGCCTATTGTGGTACCTTCATTGGGAATAATAGGTTTATTTAAATGAAAGATGATAACCCTATGTAGAAGAGTTACTAGTGTACTTGTTATCATCCATGGAACACTTACAGAAGAAGAATTTTAAGTTATTAGGTTTGTTGAGAACAACACCCCTTTCCCACTTTTGTTAGGAAAGGATTGGATCGAGAAGGATCAGATCAGAAGGAAAGTAGAGGAAGAAGCTACAAAAAAGAAAAAGAAAGAACTAAGGGACTTCATATCTATAAAATTAGATCGACTGATAAAAGAATGAGAAGATAAGTCGAAGCAGCAGAAGGAAACATAATTAGTTGTCAGAGTGCAAGAAGGCTTGAAGGACCTATCCATGCAAAAGGAAAGTATATCCACCCAAGAATCAATAAGGGAAGGGATATTAACTTTGAACCCTTTGAGAATACATCAACAGCGCGAAGTCACTTCGATAAGAGAAAATAAGAATAAGAATGAGAAGAGAAATCCAAAAATAGTTTGAGGGACTCAGATCATAGGAAAGAAGGCAAGGAAGCTCAGTAAGAATAAATACAAGTTAGAAAATCTACAAGAAGTTACATAAAATACTTCATAGGAGGCAGGTTTGTAGAAATTGAACCTCGCCAGAACAACGGAACCACGCATAATGGGACTTCACCTCGACGACGTTATATGACCATTGGAGGTGCGTCAACCATTAGAATGATGCTTTGAACAACTAGGAAACACATTTATGGGTGAATAGACTACGTTTGGGACGTTGAGGCCGCGCCATAATGGAAGAATTCACATTGATGGAAGCAGTCCTTCCCATTAGAAGAATCTATTACGACACTCGCTTATTTAACCCATCCAATGCTGCGCTAGGACCACCTTTTGCCATCCGTGATTAACATTGCTAACATAGATCTGATTGTGAGAGTTGAGCTGAGATATCAGAACTTAGACATCACCATCCATTTTATACCCCTTCTCTCTGTTTGCGTACCTGGACCTATCCATTTAAAAGAAAGAATGTGGTACACACACGCTGAGTTAGAGAAGTCCGTCGAGGAGTTTGTTAGGAAGTATATGGTTGATAGACGTATGTTTGAAGGTGTTCATGAATATCCAAACAAGGGATTGCAGGAGTCCCCTTTGACCGCACGATGCTCTAGCGATGCTAACCCCGTGACTAGGAAGCGAAGTAAGCATCGCGACGATCTGGCTAACGCAAAGTAGATCCTGTTGATATTACCTGATTATATCCTACCTTTGGCTGGTGTGGTCAACCACGATAGAATTCCACAAGAATTTGAGTACACATTGATCACCGTGTACATCCCGAAGGAGATACGCATAGTTGGAAGCCAGTTGGGCCAGATCCTATCCTTAAAGAACAATGATTTCAACCTCAAAGACAGAAAGAACTATGTGATTCTCACACCACATAGATACCTGATGAAGATGACTGGGAAGAAGGCTCGCATAGTCTCCTAGCCTTGGATAGAGGAGCTTGCATAGTCTATGATATTGAACGTCATGAATATCCCTCATTTTGGATGACATCAGGAGGTTAATGATTTCGTTAAAATCCTCTTGTCATGCTATCATGGAGGATACCTGTGGCTCGATAGGTGCATTACTGGGGATTCGACGCTGATCCACCTGATCACATTACTGAGCATGCAGGGACCTGACCCTCAATAGTTCTACCCAGGTAAGAATTTAGAACTCTCCCTGGAACAATGCATTAAGGAGGCCTATGATGAAGTTGAGAAGGGGAAGCAAGTCTATAAGGTAGCTTCTATCCAGGATGGTGTAGTGCGCCTAGCTTGCCAACTTATAGCTAACAAGCTCATCAGAAAGAAGCACCCAACCCAGGTCACCGGGTTCGTGGTGGACCTCGCAGGGAAATGAGTGGAGGGGATGAAAATGAATTGGGTGAGCTGCCTCATCAACGAGCTCAAGAAAGACTGTCGCGAAGTGGAAGATCAAGGGTATGAGTTCCATTTCAACTGTTTGTTGGTGTTGATTGCATTTGTCGCTTGGAAAATGCCGAAAGGAGCTACCTTCCTGGAGATTGAACCGTCGGAGTTGTTGGCTGTGAGGTTCTCCACCTTATGCTACATGAATGACATGTCCAAGTAGTATTAGTCGAACGCATTTTCCCACGCCTACTATCAACAACTGAAGGTTTCCGTTGAATCGTTCCCTCACATGACACTGCGAACCTTGCACCAATACATACCATTAGCTAAGTTCCACACAGATCGACATTTTATATATATCACTGTGCACAAGGATGAGAGCGAGGAGGAATTGCAGTCCTATTACAAACTGACTGATGGAGACATGGAGGAGATCATGAAGGAGTGGCCGACATAGTGCCTTATACTAGTTGATGATGCATAACTCTCCGACCCTGATATCATAGGAAGCCCCTTGGTCACTCGAGTCGAGCATGTTGGATAGACAAGTACGAAGAAGAAGAAGAAGGAGGAAGTATAGGATGTACAGAATGATGAGGAAGACAGTGCCTCAGAATAAAGTGGACCCGGTTTGCCCGCAGAAGGAGGAGGAGACGAAGTAAATCAAGAAGAAGGAGAAAAACAAGGAAAAGGCAAGGCTGCACCACCAAAGGATCCCCCTACCGAGACATAAGCATTGGAGAAGAGGAAGGTTTCTCCAAAGAAACCCTTGTCTAGAAAGAAAACCTATGCCAGTAAGCCCCAGATGGAGGCCACACTCACGGAGGATGACATTAGCCTAGTCCACAAAGAAATGGAGGATGTGTTTGAGGACCTCTTTCAAAGATATGGCACAAAGCAAGAAGAGTTGTATGGAAGAGTTGAGAAGGAACTGAAGGAAACAAATTGATCCAATAAATTGAGCCACACAGTGCCTACTGCACCTTCATAATCAAAAGTCGTAGAGTTTAGGGATGAGAGAACCCAACTTCAAAGACTGGGAGATGCAACAGAGGCTCGACTCCAGAAATTTCAAGAAGAAAAGGAACAGGCTACAAAAGCCTTGAAGAAAGACAAAGAAGAGATATTGGAGTAACTAAGAGTTGTGTGGTACTGTGTGACCGCTTATGAAAACAAGAAGGACGAGTTTCGGGCAATGCTCAAGGAAGACAAGGTAATATACAGAGGGAAAAGGACCAGTTGCTCGCAGAGCAGACTGCAGTGAAAGAAATGGTGAGAAGATCATTTTGCTTTGTTCCAGGCTCAACATAGGAGGAACATGAGGCAGTTGAAGTTCAAGAGACGAATCTTGCTGAGGCCATCTAGTAGCTTCAATAAAGGGTAAAGGAGTTGGAGATCCAAGTAGTACCAAGCACTCCGCAGGAAGTGCATGACCAAAGGTAAGAAGCCACTAAAAGAACAGTAGGAAGGATCAGGTCCCTCCCCTCAGAGTGCAAGAATTTAAGTAGCATAAGTACGTAGAATTACGAACACCTCATGGAATATTCATAGCTTAGAAAGTTGGAAGCATAGCTACAAGAGGCGCAACAACAGGAACTGATAGTTCAAGTGCAGATGAAGTCACTCACTGCGGTCGAGAGAATGATGAGATCACAAGAACAACACACAACCCAAAAACAGATTACTTCCATCCAGTGCAGAGTCATGGAGGTCACATAGAGGCTACAACCAGTGTAGGATGAAGCCTGCATGGTGTTTGAAGAGATCGAAGGACAAGGCTCACAGCTGGACCAAGTGGTTGCAACAATGGAACATTTCCTAGAAGGGTCTGTTACCGAGCAAGTACTCCAGGAGCTCACTGAGCAGGAGGCTCAAGATAAGAAAAAGGTCGAGGCAGCTTGAGCTAAGATCGAGGCCTTCGAAGCAGTGTTTGCCAGATTTGAGTGACTCGAGACGAGTCACAGGTGAGTTTTGGGGGGCTGTTGGATCTCGACAAAGTTTTGAGGAAACATTGGTCGGGTTTGACCACTTTTGGACTTTGAAAGGCTGTTTGGAAATGGAGCGGCTAGGTAGATCTAGATCGCGGGATCACACTTACTTTGTGGACCCAAAAAGGGGTTCATTAGGGTTTTTTTACTAGTATTTTGGGATTTTGGCCCATGGGTTTACCCATGATTAGGCCTTTTTGTAAGGGATGTAAAAGTATATATAGGAAGGAATGAGATGTAGAGGCAACAAAGTGTGCTTAGTGCAAGCAATGTAGTGATGGGCTAAGTGCAAGAGACAAGTGATGTGTATGTAGCTAAGTGCAAGTGGCGTTGAGTTGCTTCTTGTATATGTAATGCTCTGTGTGAGTTGGCTCTGTTCCTTGATCTGATTTTGGGAAGGTGGATTTGGTGCTTAGTGCGCAAATCACTTGTCCAGTGTGAGCTTGGATCTATGGGTTAGTGCATAGGAGCAGATGAATGTAAGAGATTGAAGCAGAATAATAGAAGAAGAAGAAGTTTGTGGATGTAGCCCCACACTGGGGTGAACCACATAAATCTTGTGTTGATGAGTTTCTTTGTGCTGTGATGTTTATGCTTTGAATCTGTTTAGTGCATTGAATGTTATGAATGTTAGATAGATCTATGGATGCTTAGTGATTTTTTGGTGAATGCTAGATCTGATTTAGTGCTAGATCTGATTCAATGCTATGTGCTATATGGTTAGAGTGCTTAATCTTTGGTATTACTGTGCCAAACTGTACTTAGGGTTTATCTGCGATGTGAATAAGGCTAATATATTACTGAATGTTGTTTCTAAGTACTCTGTGAAGTGTTGCAATCGCATATCTATGTCCCAGCTTGGTTACAGACACCTGAGTCCTGTAACCCCCCCTGCCTCTACCTCGGGTGAGACTTCACCTTCTTCACAAGTGTTTCTGAAAGGCCCAGTAGTTAGGGTTTTGTTGGTGTGCTGTTGAAGTGTTGAACCCTGGGTCTGCCACTGTGCCAACAAAAAGACAAAGAAGTTGTTCAAAATGTTGGGTGTTGAGTATATATCATATCATATCATGCATGTATGAATGATTGTATTCTATATAGAGGAGAATATGGAAATAAAGAGATATGTCCAAAATGTGGGCATGACAGGTACCATAAATAAAATAAAAATGGTAAATTGCATGGTCCTCCTCATAATATATTGAGGCACATTCCTATAATCCCAAGGATTCAAAGGCTCTTTCATTGCAAAGAATTAGCTATGTTTTAGGGATGGCATGCCTCACACATAAGTGAGTCGGGAGTTATGTGAATCCCAATAGATTCAATAACCATGAAAAATATAGAGAATACATGGCCATAAAAATTCAAGGATGAAGTACAAAGTATACTATTCAATATAGCAATGGATGGCGTGAACCCATATTCCCTCCAAAACACCAACCATTTTTTTGGCCTGTAGTAGTGATCAATAACAATACCCCCACATGGTTTTCCATGAAGAATGAACATCTTATGTCAGCACTTATAGTCCCCTGTAGAAGATAAGTGAAGAATATGGATTTCTACCTTCAACCATTGGTAGATGAATTGAATGAATTATGAGAATGGCTACATGTATATGATGTATCAAGACCCATCACAACAGAGAAGAGTTTTACATTGTATGACATATTTTCTTACACCACACATGATTATATAGGATTAGAAGTTTTCTCTGGTAATTAACATGTTTATTGATTTGTTTATATACGTAACAATATTTGTTTGCATATTTAATTCGTTGTGATTGACGTTTTATTCTTAAACACTAACATGCTATGTATACAATAATTTTGCAGATCTTGTAACTAAAGGCTCTCATGGATGTAAATGTTGTGGACCTTATTTGAAGGCTAGGTGGTCCAACCACCTATGAAGGCCAGTGTACGACTGCTCAAGTGTATTCCTCACAGAAGAACACCCTTATAGTAGAGAAACATCTTCTTTCAATGGTAAACCAAAGAGAACCCAAAGGCCTGGAATAATAACACCAACAAAATCGCTTAGAGAATATGAGAGAGAGAAAGTGAAGGAGATTACATAAATGTTCGATTCAAATGGGGAACCTATGTTCGATGGTCTAGAATTCTTCGACACCTATGTTGAGAAATTTCCCAATGGGATGAAAACGAAATCTATCTTTTATGACCTCCCATATTGGAGCATCTTAATATTTCCCACTTACTAGATCCCATGCATATATTTTAAAATGTTTCATCTTCTTTATGGAGGAACATATCATCGAAATAAAGTGACACATTGGCTATGAGGAGAGATATTATTTCTTCAAAAACTAAAAAGAAACATTGGCCAAGACAAGAAAGTAGAGGAGAGGTTGGTCCCTCTTGGTCTTTCAAAGAGGGTGATGTCCCATGGATTTTGAAGAAAGAAGATCTTTCATTGGAAAAGGAAGTTATATTGGGTGTGAAGGTGCCTTGTTTATATGGGTCTTCCCTATGAATTTTCTTCACTGTGCATCAAGACCATTTTTCAGGTTTGAAATCACATGACCATTTGAACCTTATAAAGGTATGATGTATGTCAAAAATATGATTTTATTATTTGTAATTTTTATTTTTATTCCATGGGATAAAACATAAATGATTTATATGTTTTTACTTTGTAGTTTCATTATCCTATGCTAGTGCATGGGTGTGTGAACCATGACTTCCCCCATGACCTAAGGTGTGCCATATGTAAATTATCTACATTTGTACGTTGGATCACATCAAAGGAGATTCATATGGATAGCATTCCATGGTGGTGTATGTTGATATTATGGTAGCTGCGAGAGGTATTTACCTCCACGTGTAAACCTGACTAGAATAGAATATTTTGGGAAGCGAGAAGAAACCCTAATTAGTTGGCTAATAACCCTAGAAGACAAGTCAACTCAAGAAGATAATTTGTATTAGGTTATTAGCCTCCAAGAGAAGAAGTCGGCTAAAGGAAATATCATATACTAAGTAAATAGGCACCTAGAATGAGAAGTCGGCCTGGGCAGTTTTCCAGTTTTAGTATAAATGAAAGAAGCCAGTCTTCATTCTAGCAGACATTCTCAGAACTACAAAATCAACACATGTGCGCACTATAGTTGGCTAGTTTGTGCGCAAGTTTGGAGGAGAGTTGTCGTTGCAACTGTTGCAACTAACATATTTTAGTTTTGCCTTGGACTATCTCTTGGTGATGGTTTGGACTCTCTAATCAAATCTTATTACTCTTTCTTGGTGTGCTATTCTTGGATAAATATGAACCACCATATTTTTGGCTATCTAGCCTAGGGTTTTCTTTCAGAATTATTCTCTGTTAAGGTTACGGTGCTCGGGGGTGGCTTTGGCCTATGGTTGGGTGACAATAGTGATATTGTCTATGGTTAAATGAACACATCCATCATATTCTAACAGGTTATGGGCCCACACTTCCTTCATTCAGTCTCTCCACTGGAAGGGAGCATAGCCACAAGGATACTAAGCTTGTTGAAGAACTTCCGCTAGGGTTTCTAGTAGGAGCAGTCACCAAAGCACTATCGCTAGGGTTACTAGCATGTGCAATTGCAGAAACCCTAATCCTCTTGTTGAGGAACCTTAAGTGAATGGATTGACCTAATTTCTGGATAGACTAGTGTTCCCTAGCCTAGCACATCTCCTGGTACTCTCAGAAAGCTAAGACATCAAGTTTGATTTTTTGGTCAAATCTAGGGTTGACCAAGAAAAGGAAACCATGAATTACTCTTTGAAGTCAGAAAACAAGTTAGATGGAGCTTCTAACTTCAGAGTGTGGAAGACAAGGATTGACCTCATCCTTGCCAAGAATAAAGTGCTAGATATCATGAAAGTAAATATCGTGGAACCAGAGTTTGTAGAAGGAAAAGAGAAGGAACTGCATAACATTCCAGTTATGGAGAAGTTCAAAGATAGTGAAATCACTGCCATGAGTATCATAGTGGATTCTATAAAGGACCACTTTATACCCTACATCTCCCATCTTTATTTGTCTAAGAAGATGTACGATGCCCTAACAAACCTCTTCTTAGTCAGAAACATTGGACATGTAATGAGTCTGAAGAATGAGCTCCATGACATGAAGATGAATGATGATGACATCATAACATCATACTTTATGATAATCGCTTAGCTGAAAGATCAACTACAAGCCATTGAAGAGATCATTTCAGAGAAGGAACTAGTAAATATAGTACTCAACGGTCTTCCCAAGACATGGGATGCATTTTCTGCAAGCATGAACACAAGGAAGGAGTATGCCACATTTGAATAACTTTGGACTTTCTACAAACAAGAAGAATCAAGGATTAGTGCAAAAGAGAAACCCAAAAAGAAATATGATAATTAAGCCTTCAGAACAAGGTTCAAGAATTTCAGGAACAAAAGGAAGTTTGGCTCCAAGAAGAAATCAAATCAAGAGAAAGATATGTCAAGAATACAATGCTTCAATTGTCGAAAGTATGGTCACTACAAGAATCTTTGTCCCGAGTTAAAGAATAGGAAGGAAACACATGAAGCATCAATTTTCGAAGAAAGGAAACCCTCAAAGAAAACCAAGCAAGACAAAACAAACTTCTTCTAAGATAAGGTAACAATACTCTTCATAGTTCTTGTACATACCATGTTTTCTGTAGATATCTTGCAAAATAGAAACTATACCGATGGAAGAACAACAAGATAAGGATTGCTATCACAATGAATACAAGTCAGGCAGTACACATGAAAGGATGAAGTACATAAACAAACCCTAGTAACATTTCATGTGGAAATTATTACAGTTGCAAGATAACCTGAAATCATAATCAATCTTGAAGAAACCTAGAAGAAGTAAAAGATAGAAAGAAGTCAACAATCAAGAGGAAATTGGAAAAAGACTTGTGATACTTTGCATAAGGCAATAAGGATGCATACGGAAGCGTGGGCTCTCTTAGTTGGAGGGAGCTGATTACATAATTCCAAAAGATGAGCATGCATTCATGCATGAATCAAGGATTAGGAGTGAGCTAATGATGAAGTATCTATCCATGTTCCCATCATTGGTAGCAACCATGAAAAGTAGCACGTGTTTAGTTTGACTTTAGAAGAAGTCTTTTTTGAAAATAAGCCTTGAAGTATCCCTGGTTTTCCATCAATATCCATGATCCCATGATGAAAGGAAGAAGGAAGAATCTTCAGGGCATGGAATCTATAGAAAATTCCATGAACTCAAGAGCTAAAGAGAAATATGAGGAAGAACATGAAGATTCCAGGAGAGAAATAAAAGTCAGAAAAAACCTGTCATTGTATCAAGGATCACAAGACTACCAGCCTGATATGAAATCACTAAAAGAAATCAAACAGAGGAACTAAAATTTGTGATGTAAAACAATTTATGGAATACTTACGAATGAAAACATTGTGAGATCCAGAACTAGAGTTTCTCCTAGATGGAGGGAGAATACTATGATTGTTCATTCCAAGTAAACCAGACATACCTGTACATGAGCAATTATATCATCCACAATATCCATGGGTTGGAGTTTACATCAAATGAATGCAAAGACTATTCTCCAGAATAATTGAACAAAGAGCGTATGAAGAGCAACCTCAAGGTTTTGAGGTATACCAAGAAGAGAAGCCAACTTGGTGGAGAACCTCCAAGGCACAATAGAAGCATGGTGAAAAAATTTCTATAACAAAGATATTGTATCAGAATGGTTACTCAAAATCACAGGATGATGGATTTCTAATCCATGACAAACCCTCATGATGGCAGAAGAAGTGCCACTTGGATATGTTCTAGTTTGACCCTTGCCACAATGTTATGAGCCAACATGAAACGAAAGATGAATCCAGCAATGATATGCTATATTGATTAGAGATATATGAAGCCTTCAGAGAATACCAGTGTTCCAGAAAGACCGAAGTTCATTGAGATCAAGCATTACACTCTCCCTGATGAAGTCTAGAAAAGAGAGTGGTTCTCCAATATATATCTCCATTGATGAGCAGATAAGCATAAATTTTGGTAAAGCCTCTATCCAAGATGAAAGAGTTTGCGAACTCAAGCTAGAGCTCATGGAGATGACTTCATTATTGAAAAAGGAAGATATGACTCCCAGGTTGGGAGGGAGCATTGATGTGTTATTGATTTATGGACAATCAATTTTCAGTTTGAAAAATGGTCCAGGATGAGCAGTTCCTTTCCAGTTTGGAAAGTGGTTTGAGATTTCTAATAGAAAGGAATTTTTCACTTCGGAAAAAGGTCCAGATCGAGCGATCATTTTCGTAATGAAAATGGTTTGATGGATTTCTGATGTACCATAGACAACGATTCCACTTGTGGTTAACATATGAATGGTCTAGGATAGTCTCTCTTCTTGATGATCACTCTCAGTAGTGGTCAATAAGACTGGTCCGCCTTACCAGACAATCATTCTTTTGAAGCTCATAGTTGTGAGCAGTTTTGAAGAATGGTCCATTTTGGAGGTTGATGTAGGAGTATCATTTCCTTAAGAAATGGTCTTGACATTCATTCCCTAGGGAAAATTCATTCTCTCCAGGTTGCACTTTGTTTAGTGCCGGAGGAATGGCCCAGATAGGTGAATGGTCCAAGTTCAACAACCAAGGACAAGAATTCCCTAGGGTAGATTCATTCTCTCCAGGTTGCACTTTGTGTAGTGCTGGAGGAATGGCCCAGATAGGTGAATAGTATAGGCTCAAAAATTGGGATAGTTATTCTTTCTTTCTTGAGAATAATAGTACAGATAGATCATCATTGATGTTTTTACTTTCTGAGGGTAGATGCTCTTCCATATTTCACAGATGTGAGTGGAAGAATGGCCCAGATGATTTAGTTTATATCATAATAGTGTTTTATGTGTAGGTTTATTCAAGATGATATGATTGTTATGAAGACTGTATGTCTCAAGACAATAGATGTATACTATTGTGGTGGATGTGTTCCACTGATTATGATTACATGTCCCTAATCAAGTATCTGTGTGCTACTTGGTGTGGTAGTGTACCACTGGATTGTAGTTGTGTACTACTATGGATAGACATAGTTGTTTTCTATTGCATGACATTGTTCCAATTTCCTTAAATACTATCAGTAGTGTTGGAAATTATTATCAGCTAGATGGATGATCAATGGATAGAGATTTCCTAGACGGAAAATGGTTCAGGACATTTATTATTCTAGGACATATGTCTGGATTAGAAGAATGGCTCTTATGTCACTCTGTGGAGTGAGTCACTTATCTAGTATCATGACTGATTACTCAGATGGAGTATGGTTTTGTAAGATGATGCAACTGAAGACATTGATAGTGATGATGGTGCTCATGATCTAGTCATGAGATAGTCTATACAACTATGTTGATGCTACTGGGTGAATGGTATGTTTGTGCTCAAGACCATTACCTTCAAATACCTCCCTAGCTAGGAGGGAGTGTTGATATTATGGTAGCTACAAGAGGTATTTACCTCCACATGTAAGTCCAACGAGAATAAAATATTTCAGGAAGAAAGAAGAAACCCTAATTAGTTGGATAATAACCCTAGAAGACAAGTTGGCTCAAGAACATAATTTGTATTAGGGTATTAGCCTCCAAGAGAAGAAGTCGGCTAAAGGAAATATCATATACTAAGTAAATAGACACCCAGAATGAGAAGTCAACCCAGGTAGTTTGCCAGTTTTAGTATAAATACAGGAGGCTAGTCTTCATTATGGCAAGCATTCTCAGAACTGCAGAAGAAACACTTATGTGCACTGTAGTTGGCCAGTTTGTGCGCAAGTTTGGAGGAGAGCTGTCGTTGTAGCTGCTACAACTAGTAGATTTCAGTTTTGTCTTGGACTATCTCTTGGTTATGGTTTGGAATCTCTGATCAACTCTTGTTACTCTTGCTTGGTGCAGTATTCTTGTAGAAATATGCACCACCCTTTGTTTGTCTATCTAGCCTAGGGTTTGCTTCTAGAATGATTCTCTGTCAAGGTTAAGGTGCTCAAGGGTGTCTTCAACCTATGGTTGGGTGACAGTAGTGATATTGTATATGGTTAAATGAGCACATCCATCATATTATAACAGTTTCAAGAGATAGTTGAGATTGTTTGTATGTGTGAGAAGGAACTACCATCGAGTTTCATGGACTTGTAGGTTCATCTTCTAATTCATCTAGTAGATGAGGTTGAATTAGTTGGGGTGGTCTCTTATCATTGGATGTTTTTCTTAGAGAGGTACATGAAGAAATTGAAAGGATTTGTTTGTCAAAGGGAGAAACCCGAGGGGTTTATGGCAAAGGGGTACATATAATATGATTCTTTCTATTATTTTAGTGAGTACATCAAAGAATATCGACAACACACCAGGTGTAGTGATTTGGGACGACGAAAGGGATGAAGAAAAAAGAGAAGGGGAGATTCTCCAAATGGATGGAAAAAGGAACTTGATAAAGAGTAAGTGACTTATCATTTTTCAAATTTCTACCCAGTAACTATTCACATTGAACTTCATAATGCATATTTTGATCATGATTTCATATGTACTATATGTCAGTTTCATTTCATGAATACATCATCGAATTTAGAAATCGATCCCATCAATAAATTCATTCTTTACAATTAAGAGGCTACACAACCATGGGTTGCATTGTATGGACATAAGAGGAGGAAATGGGAAAGTGAAAGGAAAGATTTAGATGGTTGAATGGTAGAAGCATGCCTTATCTTGATCATTTAAAAGAAAATATGCCAATGATATGCCCCAATAGTTGGGTTGTTAACCAAGTCAGAGAGAAATATGGTGCATCCGGTCGTTACCCACATGAGGAAGAGGATGCACGAAACATAGGGATTAGTTGCAACAACTCGGTAATAATCTATTTATGTACATAATTTTTAACTTTGTAATGCACATTTGAATTGTAATTACATCTATGTTATTTTATATTTTAATGGTCGGGTTATTAGACACATATTGACACTGTGATTTGTTCTCTTTTTTATAGGTGAATTTGTTCCCATCTATGTGGGCATATGGACATCATTTTTGCACAAAGGATGTCTATGATGCACATATTACACAAGACTGTAGAGTGGAATTCGAGTTCGACCAATCTAGTCGTTCTAGCCACTGCGATCAAAACACCATACATGGGAAGTTAGGTTACGTCGGAAAGATATGAGAGATCATTTGAGTGGACTTATCTTCTTTCCAATGTGTTATTTTTAGGTGCAAGTGGTGGGATACCTGTGATCAGGATAATGTAAAGGAAGATCCTGATAGTGGGATGATATGTATGAACTCTAAAAAGATGTGGGATGAAGCTAAGGAGCCATATGTTTTCCCAAAAAACTACAACCAAGTGTTTTTTTACCTAGATGTGTTGGATAGGGATTGGTGGTTTGTATTAAGACACGACCCTAGATCAAAACATATTTTTGAGAACAACAATGTTATCATGCAAAGTGATGAAGATAATCAAGGCAATGACAAGGGAGAGTGATACATTATACATGTTTTATTCTTTAATTATTTCTTTTATGTTTTCAAATCTATAGTGGATTTAATAATTTGATTATTAAAAAATTAGTGTTTTTAGTATTTAATATTTTATATGAAATATTGTTAATTTTTTGATTGGATGATATAATTGAATTTTATGTGTAAATGACATAAATATTTTTCCATTGTAAATCTAGATGATATTTGAACTTTTAATATTTTGGTTTTAACTTTGACTTTAAAAAAAATATATTATTGTATTGTAAATACCAAATATTTTATATCATAATTTTAAAATGTAATATTTTTACCCACCATTTCATATCATTACCATATCATATTATATTGTATTAGTTTTTAATTTTGAGTTCACACATACTAATTAGGGAAATATTCAAATCTAAAATGAGCCTCTTAAGTGAGTTTAAAAAAAAACATCATTGTTCTTAAATAACAAATGTATGTGTCCCTCTCTAAACCCATATAATCATATATACTTAAGATATTACATAAAAATCAAATACATAATATATTATATAATATAATAAATATAATAATATAATATATAATAAATAAATAAATATAATATAAATAATATAATAAATATAATATATTATATAATATATTAATTATAACATAATAAAATATAATATATTAAGTTATATATTAATTTTACATTACATATAATATATAATAATAAAAAATATATAACTAAAAATTGAATTAAACATGTAGATCATAACAATTTTTTATCCTTTATCCCCTATATTTATCCCGTCTTTTTATTTGTGGGTAAGAAATTTTACTATTGCTAATAATTAATTGGATATAAATTTTACGGCTCCTAATAGCAAATTCAATTATTAATATCGATTACAACAAAAATTAACAACATGTAAGATAGGATATTTTTATGTTTTTGTACATGTTTCTTGATTAAGTTTGACATTCATGCATCCTTATAGTATAGTAAAAAAATGTTGAATTAGAGATTTTGAGACTTGTATTAATTATGGGAATATACTAAAATATGACCAAATTACAATTAAGAAGAAGTTAAATATCACAAAGATTTTATAAATGATAATTGAGCTTAACATGACTATTTTTAATTATTCATTATTCATTATGAACAAAAAAATATTATCGAAATGAGGACAAATTCTCACATCGTACTTTCAAGTAAACTAGTTTGTAAAATTGTGATACAAAGTAAGGTTGAAGATTAATATATTTTACTTTAAACTTTCCCAAAATTTAATTAATAAAATAAGAAATATCTTTACCCATTTTTATAACTTATTTTCTTTTCTTGGTTAAGTTTGATATTCATGCATTCTTATAGTATAGTAAAAAAAATATTGAATTAGAGATTTTGAGACTTGTATTAATTATGAGAATATAAAACAAATATGACCAAATTACAATTAAGAGAGAGTTAAAATATCACAAATATTTTATAAATGCTAATTGAGATTATCATAACTATTTTTAATTGTTCATTATGAACTTATGAACAAAAACAATATTCTTGAAATAATGACCAATTCTCACATTGTACTTTCAAGTAAACTAGTTTGTAAAACTGTGATACAAAGCAAGGTTGAAGATTAATATAATTTAACATGATCTAACATCAACATCAACATAAACATATAAATTAAGTACATCAACATCAACACCAACATATAAATTAAGTACATCAACATATAAATTGAGTACATCAACATGAACAAAAAAAATGTTATATATATATATATATATATATATATATATATATATGAACAAGTAAAATAACTGCTATAATGTACATATATGGTCAACAATACAAATGACTACTATAACTAAATATCTAGTCATATTCTCTCAGGCGAAGCATGGTTTGAAAGAATAAGTGATGCACCCTGCTCATCCGGGCAATGAGGAGGAGGAGGAGGAGGTACTGAAGAAAAAGCACAATCACCACCCTGATATGCAACATCACCACCCTGATCAACATAAACACTCGAAGGATGAGAAGGAGGTACTGAAGAAGAAGTGTCACCATCACCCAGAGGAGGACTAGGAGGAGGTACAGAAGAAGAAGTGCCACCATCACCACCCTGATGATCATCATAACCACCCTCATCATCATCAGTTATGGATGATGTGTCATCCCTCATCCCTACCAGTAACCTGTAAGCTCCAATGATATAATGCATAAGAGATGTCATATCGTGCGAAAATTTTGTCCAGAGCTGCAAGAAATCAACGTCAGCCTTGATGTATCTCATCTAAACAGGGTGGACTCCCGCGCCAACCAAAAATGCACTTAGTCTATCACACACCTCCATCCCATATCTAGGATCTATCCTATGCCGCATGCCGGGTGGTGTATGTGAATGAGGACCCTGACCTGCCACAAACTTATCCATATCCTCATCTACATCAGGTGGCGGGGGAGGAGGCATGTCCCAACAAATGTGCCAACATTTACAAAATATAACATAAGTTAATAATTAGTCAACAATTTCATTAAAAAATTTAATAAAATATGTTAAAGAACATGCTAGAGTAAAATTTATTTGAATTAAGTAATACAATAAAAGAAAAGTACAAGATTAATTTAAATATTAACTCGATCATCTGGTGGCTCATTCGCTATGAAGAGGATGTTGATACACCCTTGCCAATCCATCCTCATGTAAGGGCATGAAACCAACACAAAAACGTGATCTGCCTCAATGGATAATAGATCAAGTGCCTCCCCAGAAATCCTAGCTAGAAAATTGAGCATGCCCCTCTTGGGCATCATCTTGCTTTACATGTCCATCCACACCTTGGTCATGTTGAAATAATGTAGCTGCAAAGTGTATTCTAATTATTATTGTTGTATTATTCATTAGACCAATCCCCTATTGTAGATTGATCATGTCGGCTATTGTAAAAGACCAAATCCCCTTGTGCGGATTGGTCAAAACATAATTGTAATAGGAAGAATAAGAAGTCAGCCCTAGAATATATTAAAGAGGCCCCATAATATATTAAAGGTGTTTTTAACCACCTAGATTGAGAAGTCGGCCCTTCTAGTGAAAAGACACCTCCACACGTGCTAGAGTTGTATAAATAAGGAGGCTAGTGCCTCATTTAGACACACACTCACTTATTCATTGAGGAGCAAGTTTCAGAGCTGTAGTTGGAGAGAGAGAGAGAGAGAGAGAGAGATAGAGAGAGGCGCATTCTTGGGAGAGGACTTTTTGTATTTCTTTGAGTTATCTCTTGGTATTGTATTGACTATCTATAATAAGGAAGTTTTGTTGGGTTTTCTCCCCCATGAGGGTTTCCCAGGATAAATGATGTGTCTCTTGTGATTGTGTATTTCTCAGTGATCCTATCTTATTCTATTATTATCTAGTGAAATGCAAATAACTCTAATAATAGCTTAAACCTTAACATGGTATCAGAGCTAAGATGAAGAGAGAATCTTTCACAGGACAAAGTGAAAAATGTCACTATTGTCATACATGCAAATTATGTATTTTTATTGAAGAAGTATTTCATCCCCAAAACCATCTAGAAAAGTGTGCTCTTCCTCAAGGATCACTTTGGCATTCTCAGTGCAAATTTTCAGTGGCTATATCTCCCAGAAAGTGAAACCCTAGTTTTCACAAAGTACCAAAAAACCAGAAAACCAGAGTACTAGAAGTACCAAAAGTACCCGAGTTCCAGAAGTACCAGAAAACCAGAAGCACCAGTCCATAAATCCACTGGTCAAATTTGAGGGAGTAAAAGTTGGATTTTCATAAATATGACTTCACCAGTTTACTTGCCTCAACTCAACGCATCTATCCCCTGTATCATAATTTCAAAATTTGAAGCTTGAAAAATTAGGGTTTCCTCATAAAACCCTAAGTTACAGTTGCAGTTGCAATCTTAGAACCAATTGCAGTATCAATTGCAGTTGCAGTATCAGTTGTAGTTGCAACCGTAGTACCAGTTGCAGTCACCCTTGAAGTTCTTAAGAGTAGGTGAACATTACCGCTGCTACCATATCGGGCCTCTACTTGCAAATGTCATCAGAGGTATGTACTCACACATGTTTAAACAATTAAGCTTTAAAGGGTATTTGCAGGAGAAGGGATATCTTGCCATAGATCCAGAAGGATCTCAAGATCCAACACATTTAGAGGAATGATGCAACCCAGGTGTGATTATTATGATATGCATCTATTTGTTATGACATTATTTTGATTAGTGTTGCATGTTGTAGCTATGACCATCATTCTAAACTTCGGTCAAAATATGATTCAAGGTATTAGATGGATTAAAATTTGAGATCATAGAGTTTATCCTCTAACCCAACCTTCTGTCAAGATAGCATATTGTTTTAGTACAGAAGACAGGTTGAAGAAAGCACTTGTCATATTTAGTGAAGGAGACTTGGAAGAAAAGAAAGCACACTCATTCTTGAGGACAAGGCTCCAGGTTTGATTAATCAAGTTGATAAGATTCAAAGGTACACATGAAAAATTGATGACTACCCCTTTACAAGTAACCACTATAGTTGAGATAACAATATTTGTAAAGTATTATACTTGGTAGATGTGAGTATATAGAGGTAAATACTTAATGTAATCATTTTCCTAATACAACTAACACCTCTTCTAGGATAAACGTCATGTGTTAGTTCCAGGTTGCCATGGAGGAATGTTTGATCACAACACTATAAGAGTGTTGACCTCATTTAGTAGTCTATCTCTTATTTTTTATCATTGCTTCAAATAAGCCATGAATGATAGCTCTAAAGGAGATACTGTGATGATTATTGATGTTATTTCTTTATCTATTATTATCAAAAGGATATTATTCTATCCTGTTGTTTTGTTGACCTTGTTTCAGGTCACAGGTAATAACCCTGAGAAAGCTATATTGAAGGTTGCAGAAGGCAACATATTATATGAGACATGAAGTAGACTATGTACATGACCATATACACTCATGCACCAAATAAGATGAAGAAGAAGCTATCTCTTGAGATTGAGAGTATCTCATATGAAGATTGATTAAAAGGAGCAGAAGGCTCCAAAGATGACCAAACATTAGAATGGGAAGTAGACCTCGTTTGAAGCCTGACTCAATCTTTCATATTTAGACTTGGTATGCAACACCAAGTACACCCTGTAAGAGATTAGCATGGATGTGACCTTCGATGAATATGCAACGCTCAAGAAATCAAGAAGATGCCAGCTTGAAGAAGTATATGAAGATGAAATTGTAGCTCCTAGAACTACATAATTAGTGAGGGAGGTTCCCAGAGTTGCATAAGCAGTAAGGGAAGTCGTAACTTCCCCTGATGTGGAAATTATAGAACATCATGACATAGTAGAATTTCAAGAAAATCCTCAGATGATGATCTCCCATAAGAGAAAGCCTACTTGGGCTAGGGAGCTTATTCAATATAGAGAGAAGTATGGTGTTCTGAAGGAACCATGAGACAGGTGAAGAGACCTAAGTCATTCTCTAGCTATATGGCTTTGATGTGTGATCTATTTTGAAGAAGCCATTCAGAAGAAAGAATGGGAAGATTCCATGATAGAAGAATACCAATCCATAATAAATAACAATGTATGGGAAATAGTTCCCAGACCGAAGAGCAAGGATGTGGTATCTTCCAAATGGCTCTTCAAAATAAAGCATGCTGCCGATGGAAGTATTGAGAAGCATAAAGCAAGATTTGTCACTTGTGGATTTTCTGAAAAGGAAGGCATTGACTATGAAGATACATTCTCTCCTGTAGCCAGATAGACTTCAATTAGAACCATCATAGCCCTTGCAGCTAATATGAAGTGGAAGTTACACTAGATGGACGTAAAGACAACTTTCCTAAATGGTGTCATTGAAGAAGAAGTGTATATAGAGAAAAATCAAGGATTTGAAGTTGAAGACAGGAAGTCTCATGTTTGCAAGTTGAAGAAAGCTCTATACAGATTGAAGCAAGCTCCTAGAGCTAGGTATGGCAGGATAGATAGTTTTTTGATGAGCTTGGGCTTTACCAAGAGTAAATAATATTCTAACCTCTACGTCAAGGTTATGAATGATGAGCCAGTAATATTGTTGTTGTATGTGGATGACTTATTCTTAACTAGAGAAGAAAATCTCATCACCGAATGTAAGAAGAAGCTCGCTTCAGAATTTGAGATGAAAGATCTTGTCCTAATGCATTATTTCTTAGGTCTTGAGGTATGGTAGAGTCCATAGAGGATCTTTCTTAACCAAGGGAAGTATGCAGTCGAAATCCTGAAGAGATTCGGCATGTTAGAGTGAAAGTCCATGAATACACCCATGGAAATGAAGCTGAAGATACTGGTCGGAACTTCATCAGAATTGATTGATGCCATGTTGTATAGATAGATTACTAGATCGCTGATGTACCTGATGAACACCGGACCAAATATCTATTTTTTCGTGAACACCTTGACTCAGTTTCTGGTACAACCCAAACATGTTCACCTAGTTGCTGCAAAACATGTGATGAGGTAACTTAAAGGTACACTATTGATCTATATGGATATCGGTGGCCACCCACATTTTCCAACTGGCTCAAAACAGTTTTCTAACAATTTTGGCAATTTACTATTTTTAGCAGTTTTAACTTTCGGGGCCATTTTGAGGGCCTAAATGAAGGTTTTTTGGGATAGAGCTTCTCAATGATAGAGTAAGGCATTATTGATCCCCCAAAATGAATCTTCTCGATGATACCTTTCCAACAGGACATCACATGCCTAAAACGAAGATTGTGTGAAAAAGTTATGACCTCGGGAAATGGATGTACTAACTTACCCAAACGGGGCCCACATGACTTTTGGCGCTTCATCTCCTAGGGTTAGGTTTTTGGATGTCTAGATTTTTTTCATTTTGGTTATTATAAAAATGCCTTCAGAACCTAATTGTAATATTCTTGTTGTGATTGCATGAAACTATAACATCTCTTCTCAAAGATAAGCCGCCACCATTCCAACAAGCTTGTTTCCGCTACATTTTACAGTTTCATCTTATTTCGTTATTGAATAGAAAACCAGTTTTACTGTATCTCTGTTATTTTATGTTAAGCACTTGTTAATAATCTGTATTCATTTTGTTCTGCTTATAAAATCTAGATCAATGGTATCCGAGGGTCTACTCCTTGTCATCTTAATGCATGTCTCCAACGAGGTCGGAGTACAAAGAGTTGGGTCTTGAGCTTGTTTCTCTTGAGGACAGAAGCTCTCACATGCCCAAGCGACCTCTCAGGGCAGGAGAAAATAAAGATGATGGGACAAGAAATCCTTTCAAACTGTTGATTGAGGAAGCCCTCACGCAACAAAGGAAGGAGATGATGGATAGTTTCACGCAAATCCTTCGATGACTACCAACAGGCGACGCATATTCTTCAAACAGAGGCACCACCCCCTTCAAGGTACAAATAAACTTCGATATTCCTATATTTGAAGGTAAAATAGACGCAAATGTTGTAAACAAGTGGTTGAATCTACTAGAAGGGTATTTTTCTGTCCATAACTTTTGGAATAGAGAAAAGATTACTTTTTCACTCCTCAAAGACGTCCCCCATGTCAAACATTGGTGGGAAAATTTCTGTGAGCAAAAGGAAATAGAGGATCCCTAATTATATTTAGTCATGACCACCTGAGAATCCTTTAGGGATGCTATTAAATAAAAATACTACCCTGTCGGAAGTTATGACGACTTGTATACCAAATGGACCACACTGGGGCAAGAAAGAGACCAAGCAGTGCCAGATTTCACAATTGCACACCAAGATGGGTATCGAAGATTCAGAGAGAAATCTGGTTCTCAAGTATCACGATTATCTACATAGATACATCCAGACCAAAATGGAATTTTTGGACATGTCATCCTTGGGCGCGGACTACCGATATGCCGTCAAAATCGAGCAGAAGATCAAACAAAAGACGCGACAATTTGGGCCTGGGAACCTCGCACAACAAAAACCAGTAAAGGCCGGACCCAACCCACAGAACAAAGGACAGAGAAAAGATGGATAATATCAAGAAAACTAGTCCAAGCCACAAGAAAAAAAGGACACCGGAAAGACAAATAAAGATACTGGGAAGTGGTGCAACTTTCATAAGAGCCCTTAGCATAACACTGTTGACTACCGCTCAAAGTAGTTGCTGGTGGCCGAAGTGATATCCTCTGAATCAGATGCAGATTCTGGATTTGACCCAGAACCAAAAAGGGGAAGACAGATCATTGACACAGAACCCAATGCCACCATTGCTACCACCAATCTCCAGCCTGGTGAACTAGACGAGCCAAAAGAAGGAGATCACCTTTTTCATTCATAGATGTGTGTAAAAGGCACCTCGCTGCACTTCATCATTGATAGCAGTAGCCAGAAGAATCTCATCTCAGTAGAGGTCATCAAGCGGCTGGCCCTACCAACAACGCCACACCCACAACCCTACACCATTGGATGGCTCTACCAAGGAAGTGCTCTTCGCGTCAGCCAACAATGTTGACTGTCATACGACGTCAAGCCCTTCAAAGAGGAGGTATTGTGAGATATTTCCCCTCTTGAAGTTTGTGATGTTATTTTGGGCCAACCTTATTTATGGAAATGTCATGCTGTATATGAGTCTAGGCCTCGTAGTGTTATTATTACTTTGAATAGGAAATTGTACAGGATACCCGAGGCAGTCCCACCTAGTGCTATTTCCTTGATCTATGCTAAGCAATGAAGGAAGGTGATCTCTCAGATGGGGAAGTTTGTCTTCTTCATGATTTTCTCTCAGAATAAGCAAAAGATAACAGCCACATCCAGGGTCTCTGCGGTCGACCTGTCCACACAACATAAGCAAGTAGATAAGGTCATGGAAGAATACTCAGATATCTTCTCCTCACTTACAGGGGTACCTCTACACTGCCAAGTCAATCACCCCATCGATTTGACCCCCGGTGCACTTCTTCCCAATGGGCCAGTCTATCGCCGCTCTTTGTTAGAGAATGAGGATGTTGTTCCTGAGTCTGTACTAAGGCTTAAAGTGCAGTGTCAAGGCATCCGAAAAGAGATAAAAGGTGTACACAATAATGAAGTCTCATTTGGTATGGGAAACTAAGGGAGATTTCTACGTTCTCTACATCTAGCTTCCAACTGTTCCTGGATTGCGATATCTCGTTGAATGGCCGTCCATGAACGTTCTAATTCTTCCTAGGTATTAGCAGTTCTAAGGGTCGTGCTGAAAAGACTTAACGCAATATTAGTTTGATCTAATATCCCGATTTGAATATTGGGTTGAGTTACCGTGGGTACAATCATTTAGGAACAGTAAGGATATGGAAGTGATTAAATAAAGATTTTAATGGCTGATTCGATTTGGTCGAAGATAAGAGAAATATTCGTATGAAGAGAGAAATGGGACTACAAACGAAAGGCCCTTTCCCGTAACTGTATGATTTTTGTAAAAGATGTAAAATAAGAGAAGAACGTCTGATACTATTAACGTAAAATTCTTATCGATAAAAGCTCACGCATATATGGAAAAAGAAATTGACATAAACGTAATTGACATGGTGCAAATAAACACAAAATCCTGTAATTGTAGCTCCAACATAGGCTCCAACTAGGGATCTCGCTTCCCTGTGAGGCGGGAAGAACAGTAGACCAGGTGCCAAAATTGGGTAAATGGAGTCATAGGCTAAAATCAAGGAAAAATCTAAGGAAAGATAAAAAAGGGAGAAAGAATCTTTCGCTTGATAACCGAGAAGATTTCCGAACTTGAAATCTTTTTCTGAACATAGATGAAGTCACCTTCGCAATTCCCTTTTTCTCACTACTAAGTTTGGGGAGCGCTTCAAGACAGTCGTAACGATCCTAGGATATTCAACAGATCTTATTATTCTCAGCTTGCATGAAAAGAATGATATATTGTATAATCTAAAAAGGGGAAGTCTCGGCTGAGTTTTGGGAAATGATCAAGTTTCCAGAAAGTGTTGATTTCCGGAGTATATTGATGCTTATGTATAACAGCCTCATAGATCTCCCAGACATTGCTTCATTGCCAGCGAGCCTGTTCAGTACCCCGGTGAAGTTGTCTGACCCTTTTTTACTGAATTTCTTTTCACCACTTCGAAAAAATTTATGCGTTTAAACGCTAAGACGAGGGCAATCATTTCTGAATTTCCTTTCATCGTCTTAATAG
>ML778768.1:423590-445573 GCA_009831015.1 Picea engelmannii
TGAGGACCGAAGGTGATGTTAGGTCTATCATCTTCTAGGTTGATAACATCAGAGTGACTTTCGGGCTCATAAACACCCATCACTTTGGCAATTTGCTTGCGATAAGTTGGGTTTTTCGCTAATTCTACCAAAGGAATCGGTATATTAATTTTATTTAATTCATTTTCAAAATTGTAAGATGTATTAGTCTTGTCCGTTTCTTTGGTTAAGAGCTCTGAATTCTTTTATTCCAACTTATTTGTCTGGATTTCTTTATCACTCGTGTTTTTAGTTGAAGATGTAGCTTTGTCCATCGGCTTAGCCTCCTTTGTTTGGGTTTCGGCCTTTTTCATCTTGGGCTCTTGATTCTTTATTATCTTGACTTTATTGCCGGGTAACAATGTTTCTCCTAAAGGAGGCTCTTGAGATTGACCCCTTGGTAGAATTATCTTAGGTTGTTTAGTAGAGATGGGCTTATTTTTAGACCTGAGATTGTATCTGGGTTGGAAATCAACCACTATCATTTCTGGTTGAAATAAGCAGAGGTCATTGTGATCACCCTCTTCCTCTTCGTTAGGTGTTTGAGGGGTGTTTAAAGATTCCTCATACTCTTCCTTGGTCAAAAATGGTTGTGAACAATCATCCCCGAAACATGCAACTTCATCTTCCGAATCTCCGAAATCTTGGAGGTCACCTGCTCCTATAAAATTTTCATTTTTTAGGGGGGCTTGTATTTTTTGATCTTCATTTTTTATTTGCCTCTGTTGATTTTGAGGATTCGGGTTTCTCCTGAAGTCCCTTTTGTTAGAAGAGTCAACCTTAGCATGATCCATTTCCATCCTAGAGATTTTGTTGGACAGATCTTTAATTACTCGGGCCATATCCTCCACTCGGTCATTAGTGTATCTATTTGACCCGGAAGGACCTGCTGGTTCCCTATAGCGTCTATTATCGTGGTTGGCTGTCTCTACTTTAGTCTTCATCTTTCCTGAAGCCATCATATTAGACTCTATTTCGACAGCGTCGTCTTGCATTTTAATCAGGGTTTCTCCTCTTCTTTCTCGCAATCGTAACACAAAATCGGGTTCAAAAGCTCCTGCGAAGGTTACTTTGGCTGAGGGTTCAAAAGGTTTAACGGCCGCTGGAATTTTATTGTAAAGTTTGTTAAATCTCAAAATGAATTCCATGACGGTTTCCGAGGTCTTTTTCTTTAAGGAACCGAATTCGGTAAGGTAGTATAGGTTATCCTTTCTCTCTCCCCATTGTCTGAGGAAAGCATCTTCCAATTCATTATACGTTCGAATAGAAGCTGCAGGAAGACTCGGAAACCAATTTCGGACCTGTCCTTCGAAAGTTTGGACAAGTAATCTTGAATAGACATCTTCGTGCACAATACCGCAAATGTCTGCGAACTGGTCAAAGAAGTTTATGTGCTCAGCCGCGGTTAGGTCTCCCTCCCCAGTGAACTTAGGAAGATTTTTGATGTAGTTGTCAGGTAAGTCATGGAGGGGATAGGGTAAGATCAGGGGAGCGTATCTTGCGGCTACTTTCGCAAACACTCCAGGAGGGGGAACATTTGGTCCTCCACCTCCTGCTCCGACACCTGCCATTGATTTAGGAGTAGGGAATAAGGGCGTAACACACTGTTTTGAATCTGGTGAGACAGGAAGGTTCTGTTGAAAAAGGGATGGTATGCCTAAAGATAACGATCTTCCTAAAGGGCCTTTACCCTTGTTTATAGATGTGAAAGTCTGGTGTGGCTCGTTCCCAAATTCTGAGTGGTGTGTTTTCGGATCTTTGACGTGAGACAGAGGACTACAGGAGAGAGGAGGTTCCGAAGGGTATTTAGTCTTTATAAGTGGGTTTTTGAGCTTATTAACCGAAGCGGTTGCCTCTGATGAGCCTCTCGCTCTTAAAATTATCTCAGGGTTATTTACAGGCGAAATTGGCTTGCCATCCGGGTTCTGCCTGGTATGTCTTCTACCAGACGCCAGTTTGTGTTTCAGTGGAGTCGCCAAGTGAAAGATTCAGAACAAGCCTTTAATAAGGTGTGCACTCTATGTTCACCATCAAAGAGTAGCACTATCAACGAAATAGTTTTTCGTTTTCCCAGGGAAAAGATTTCGTAACTTCGCTCCCCAGCAACGGCGCCAGAAAGATGTTGTTCCTAAGTCTGTATTAAGGCTTAAAGTGCAGTGTCAAGGCATCCGAAAAGAGATAAAAGGTGTACACAATAATGAAGTCTCATTTGGTATGGGAAACTAAGGGAGATTTCTACGTTCTCTACGTCTAGCTTCCAACTGTTCCTGGATTGCGATATCTCGTTCAATGGCCGTCCATGAATGTTCTAATTCTTCCCGGGTATTAGCAGTTCTAAGGGTCGTGCTGAAAAGACTTAACGCAATATTAGTTTGATCTAATATCCCGATTTGAATATTGGGTTGAGTTACCATGGGTACAATCATTTAGGAACAGTAAGGATATGGAAGTGATTAAATAAAGATTTTAATGGCTGATTCGATTTGGTCGAAGATAAGAGAAATCTTCGTATGAAGAGAGAAATGGTACTACAAACGAAAGGCCCTTTCCCGTAACTGTATGATTTTTGTAAAAGATGTAAAATAAGAGAAGAACGTCTGATACTATTAACGTAAAATTCTTATCGATAAAAACTCACACATATATGGAAAAAGAAATTGACATAAACGTAATTGACATGGTGAAAATAAACACAAAATCCTGTAACTGTAGCTTGGTCTTACACTTGCTGATAGCCGGTGCAGAGGAAAGACAAGGGACAATTACTGTGATGTGAACTTGCTTCACTATAGTAGAGGTGATACTAAGTTATAGTGATACCTCTCAGTTACGTAGAGCAAAATGAAAAGAAACAAAGAACCTAATGAAACAAATTGACTGTGTACAGCAAAATGAAAAGAACAAATAACATGACAAAACAAACTTGAGATACAGTCGGGATAGAATCGGGAATCTTGAATTTTCTTCGTATTAACTTCCTTCATAGGAGAATTCTGTTACAATGGATACCAAAAAATCCAGCCTCTTGTTCTTCTTTCTCTGTTCTATTTATACAAAAGGGTGCCAGGTGCTTTCTTTACATGAGTCGGCGCCTATGATACACTTGTCCGTAAAATTAGATACAAGCTGTGGTGGTTTCGTTTGGCAACTGTTAGGAGCGAAGCCACTCCATCTCTTCAACTTTGTTTTCAAAGTGCGCCAGGTGCTTGTCTCTGCATAGACTCAGTGCATATCTTACATTTGTCCAGGAATTGAGATATGAGCTGTGATGGTTCTGCCTGACAACTGGCTTCGGCAAGAAAGCATTCTCGGGTTAACTGCGGAAGTTGATTTCCCATAAATGCATCAACAATATTAAGGATGCCGAATTGTGTGCTGGGTTGAATTAAATGCTCATCAATTTGAGCCATCCCTGCCCTGTCCATTTTAGATATTTCCACCAAATCTCTTTCATTTTTCTTTTCTATGTCAACGGAGATCCGCCCCATATCCATTTTCCTTAGCGCTTCTGTGTCTCCTCCATTTCCCATCTCTAATAGTTCAACATTTATGTTTTTGAAGGTTTCTTCGAGTGAATTTGTCACTTTTTGTGCATGTTCTTTGCTCAAAGCAATATCACGCTCCCAGTTCTTTAATAAAAATTTACCTCTTGTCTGTTCGGAAATCGAGAGCCCGGGGGTTCCTGTTGAAAACCTGTTATTGGTAGCTATCACTGCTTCCTGGAAGACAATTCGAGCAACCTCTGCATTCTTTTCCTTGACAGTCAGATTCTCGGAAATCTGATTCATTAACAAGCAATCGCTTCCAAAATCCCCGATCTTGTCTAGTAGGCTCTGTTGAGCAGAAGAGACCTTCCCCCGAATGTCGATTGCTCGAGATTTGATCATCTTGACGTCAATCACCTTACTTTTTGCAACCTGTAACTGAGACCGTAATTGCATGATCGTATCCCTCTGGTGGTCGAACTACACCCGGCCATCTCGCATAACTGAATTCGCCTGTTCGAGTTTGGTCTTGAGGACCTCAATCTCCTTCCTATCGGCTAATTGGGCTGGCTCTATTTCTCCACTTGCTTGACTTTTAGCCTCTTCGGCAGCTGAGGCTATTCGAGCTTCAAGAGTCTTGATTAACCGATTCTTTGCTTTAAGCTGATTTTTTAATGCCGCGACTGAGACTTGATTTGCCGTTGCGTACGCTCCCAGCGTTCCTGCAATTTATGTGGCAAACTCATCTTTCCTTTTGTTCTTCCCCTCAGTTATCACTTTGTACCTTTTGACAGTAGATCCTCCCTCCTGATGAAATTCCTGCTTGACTACAACTTTTCTCTTTTTATCAAAAAAGAATTCATTAGGAGGGAGTTCCTCTGCCCTTATTGGTCTCAGCTCTTCGCCAAAAATCCACCCTTCCTGTACGTTTCCTTGTGCTGACTGCAAGGGTGTGATAGAAGCGATGGGTTGCCCGACTTGCTTTGCACCCTTCCCTGGTGTAGTGAGTGGATCTTGATCCTTTGGGGGATCAGAGGTCCTCGTTCCCGACTCCGGATTCTGAGTTTTTGGTGGGTTTGTATCCTTCATTTCTACCTCCGAACCATGCTTCTTAGGAGGATCAGTGCTCTCCTTTTCTGTTTCTAGATCTCTCTCCTATTCAGGGCTCTTCTGCGTGTCAGGGTTTTCCTCCTGTTTGGGGCCTTTTTCCTTTTCGGGCTTCTTCTCTTGTTCTCCTTCCTAACGCTTCTCGGGGTTAGAGGTTTTCCCCTCAGAACTTTCGGCCTCTTTATCTTTATCCTTAGGAAGTCCCAAACCTCCCAGCACCAGGGGAAGACATCTCTTTCTGTTTGCCTGGAATTTTAAGACGGAATCCCTGTCTTCGGTCGCTAAGGATTCGATTTGGAACTGTACTTCTGAATAGGATTTGGCGCCTCAGAAAATATCATCCGAAGGTGAGGATTCATGCTCAAATCTCTTTAAGCCACAGTTTCCTAAATGAGTACTTACGATCCTCCGTGGATCATGCCTTTTATATTCAATATAGGCCACATTTAATCCTTCTAAAGCTGCAGCTTCGGCCTTAGCATGTCCAAAATCGAGCAGGGAAAATGAATTAAGCCGGATAGGGAAAGACGACCATACCTTCTTTGCTGATGCTTTTAGTTCTTTTCTCACGCCGCCGATTACTGTCTGCCGAGCAATCTCACGACATGCCAATTTATCAGGGATAAATTGTGGGAGTGCTAGAGGAGGAACAACCGCTCCGAATACCCTGAAATAAGAGAATTCTTCTTCCACGTACCAGTCGGAAATCTGACTCAGTATCGCAACAATGCCATCCGATATGCGGGGTGGCAAAAGACCAAAAATGGTGACATGCAGGGGCACCACCACCCAATTAAAAATTTCATAAATGAACTCATTTGCATTGTTTTCTCACAGTTTATCGTGGTACTCATGCACAGATTTTTCTTTGGACGGACTCCAAGCCCAATTCATCAAAGGAAAAGGCGTCAGGGAGCAAATCGCGTCCATGATATACGCGGACATGTAAAATTTGGACGGCTTACCAGCTGCCTTCTGCTCCTGGTACTCGACGATTTTGTTAAACAAATTATCAGAGAGTATTTTTGCCCAATTGAATGTGGAACCTTCGGCTACCCAAAAAATGAGGGGTACCCACTGAACCAAAAAATGAGCGGTGTCCTCTGATCCGAAAAGCCGACAAGTCATCATGGCCACATACCTGTAGTTTGGTTCCAACGAAGAAATCGAATACACACCTTCGTTGTTCACCCTGAAGGTGGAGGGACGATATACCCAATCCTTTATCAAGCCTGGTAAAGTCTTGTCAAATTCCTCGCACTCCTTCTTCTTGAATTGTGCGAAGAATTCTTTGCTCAATATGTATTCAGAGGTCGCTGGAAGCTTGTACATAGCCTGAATATGTTCAGGCCTAAAAGTCCCAATCCTGTCCCGTCTGTCGTTCAGAATAGTTATGGAAGGCAGGTCGACATGATCCAATGCCCATCAGATCATATCGAAATATGGGAGAAACCGAGGTCTGGTCGCCACCAAGTGCATTTTCGACTGAACAATTGTCTTGTATCTAGTGTTCATGTCGTCTTTCACAATATCATAGTTATAGTCATCAGAATCGGAACAGTTCACTAACTCTGATTGCAGGATATTTGTAATAGAAGACCAGGTAGATAYTGAACCRTCTGTTCGAGGCGAAGTATCTGCGACATTGTCCAAACCCTGTGCGGYGACTTCGACAYTTGCTTTAGCTCCTCTCCTGGGTGCCATAGCTGAAGCTGGTTTTTTCGTTCTTCTGTGATAAACCTGCGTATACATACAGAGKCTAGTTCACTCGGAGAAATCTTKCTCTMTACGCKTTGATAAGAAATGTTTTCTTTTTAACAAATAAAACAAAGCCTCGTATATATTTTGAAAACYATGTACTTTGTCATCAGTCCGTCAAATCGCGAATAAAACCAGATTAATTGAAAAAATCYGATMTTACTTTCATCGTGKATTTACCCWRATTTYTCATTAATGTCATGAATATTGGGCGGCTTGACAGGCACTCARGTTATGGAGAGTAAATGAAYAAACACCTCGTGGAGTGTGSCAAYCTTGAAGCGCGGGACRTAGTCCGTTTGATTTTAAAAGTTTCCAATCTTAATGACYTATAGCTTTCCTCGTTTTTCGTCATCTCGTGAATTTCTCCTTATCGTTTTGATTTTATAACTCGCGAGATTGCGAATTCCGATCTTGACATTAATTAACAATGATTATGATGTAGCGGATTCTTAATGATATGATTAACTTAATCATCGGATCGTGAATCGGGAATTTTGAAGACAAGTTTTTAGAGGAACGATATGCAGAGCCGCGATATTACGATGCGGCGATAATTAGGGCTCAATATAATTATGTGACGACTTCGCGAATCGGAGTTTTGGACACTTCAAATTTATGAGAGAAAAAGATGAGAGGCGATGTGCCGAGAACCGAGTTCAACTATGGTTAGTTTCTTTACTCCTGTTTCTTGATTATGGTTAATTCAAAAATTGTCGCGTTCTCGGCTCTCGGGGTTGAAAAAATAGAAATTTAGGGTCGAGAAATGCCGAGTCGCGAAACTCTGACAATGTCTAATCATGGGTTAAATGGTTTACCGTAGTTAATACCTTGGGTGAAAAATTTGAAAGAATGAGTTTGCAGTTTCGCGACTCGGGACTTGTAAATTCGAATATCTAAAACGTCCAACTGGAGACATCCCGAAATGAAACAAGAGAGCAACATTCTTGCGAAAAAATGAATTTTATTTGAAGGCACAAAAATGCATCGCTATTCATGTGACCATCTTTGAAAGCTTTATGAGGTTCGGAAGGAGAAAAAACATCCTCGTATTTCAAGTATCAAACTTTGAAAATTCGTGCAGGGTGAAAGAACAGTGCGGCTCCAACAGAGGAGATCAAGTGATAGATCCAATAACTACTCCACAAGGGGCACATCCATCCCATCTCATCACCTTGTGGAAGCCCAATCATGATGGTACAGAAGAAAGATGGAACCTGGTGACTCTATATTGATTACCGGGCTCTGTATAAAATCAAAGTTAGAAACTGGTACACGATTCCCCAAATCGAAGACCTCCTTGATCAACTCACGGTGGCCAAATACTTCAGTAAGATTGATCTGAAGTCTGGATACCACCAGGTCCCGATAGAACATACAAATGTATGGAAGACCGCCTTCAAGTCAAAGAAAGGCCTTTTTGAATGGTTGGTCATGCCCTTGGTTTGACAAATGCTCCATCCACTTTCATGAGGATGATGGACGATATGCTCCGACCATTCACCAATACTTTTGTAGTGGTGTATCTAGATGACATTCTAATTTACAATAAGACTTGAGCCAAACACTTGCAACATATTTAGCAGGTTTTTCACACCCTGCAATAGCACAAGCTATACGCCAACTTGGAAAAATGCTCGTTCGTCATGGACAAGGTCCATTACCTAGGCTACATCATTGATCAACATGGCATACATGTGGATCCAACCAAGATCCAAGTCATCTGTGACTGACCGGCCCCAACAACACTCACTGAGATTTGGAGCTTCTTGGGCCTTGCCAATTTCTACCACAGGTTCATGCTGGGATTCTACCATATTGCATGGGCCCTTAGCCAAATAAATAGGGGTGGTGTTAAGGTGAAATTTGTGTGGGGCCGGTCCCAACAACAAGCGTTCGATGATTTGAAGCAACGCTTGTGCTCAACCCAAGTAATTTCACTACCAAACCTTCAACATCCCTTTGAGATTGAGACAGATGCTTCAGACTATGCTGTGGGCACTGTTCTCACTCAGTACGACCACCCTATGGCCTATCATAGTGAGACACTATCAGATACTGTCCGTAATTAACCTACTTATGAAAAATAAATGTACTCCATTGTGCAAGCCAACTACCAGTGGAGACATTACATTCTTGGGAAGGAGACAGTCATCCACACTGATCATAAGCCACTGCAGTTCATGCTGACACAGGGAAAATTGTAGAATGATTGCCATCAAAAGTGGTCCACATAGTTGCAGCAGTTCCACCTCAACATCAAGTATAAAACAGGAATCACCAATCACGTCGCTGATAGCCTCAACAGACCGCCAGTCGTGACACTCACCATGGTGCTAGACACTTGCGTCCATGAGACATCTAGATGGCCTCAACTCTATGAGACAAACCTTGACTTCGCTACCACCTACCAAATGTTGGTTTCAAACATAGTTGTCGATGGGTTGTTGTGTCGTCTGGGCCAGGTCTGTGTTCCATCAGGGGAGAGAGAGAAGATGATCTGGGAAGCCCACTACAGTCGGGTGACAGTACACTTTGGCATCAAAAAGACAGTGGTGACACTACAAAAACATTTATACTGGTTGAAACTTCGATAGGAGGTCAGCAAGTATATTAGGTCCTGCATGGCTTGCGCTATTGCGAAACCGACCACTAAGAAACAGGACATGTAAACCCCTCTTCCTACTTCTGATAGGCTATGGGAATCCATCTCAATGGACTACATGTCGGGCCTCCCATCCACCAAGCGGGGAAATGATTGTGTTTTTGTGGTTTTTGATTGCTTTTCTAAGATGGTGATTCTGGTTGCCTGGAAGAAGAGCATCACAGCAGAGGTCACTACCAAGCTCTTCTTTGAATGATTCTAGGTACATTTTTGAATCCCACAAACCATTTTCTCATATCAGGATAGTCGATTTCTCAATACATTCTAGTCGAGCCTTTGGTCACTGCTGGACACCAATATCACCAAATCCATGGCCTTCCATCCCCAAACAGATGGCCAAACCAAGGATGTAAATCGAATGATTGTTCATATCCTTAACATGTATAATTCAAATCACCCTCACACATGGGATGAGAGCCTTCCCTATGTCCAACATAGCTACAACTGAGCGCTGCATAACTCAACCAATTACAACCCCTTTCAGGTTGGGTTGGGATTCCAACCATTGGGTCCCATAGATGTTGCACTTCCCCTTGCGGTCACCTCTACCGAATCATATCCTGCTCTAATTGAAGCTGATAAAGCCACCCATTTCATTAAGAGGATCCAACACATCCGTAAACAGGTTCAGGAAATCGTACAAAATTCCAATGACAATTACAAACAATGCCATGATCAACATCGGGCGCCACAAAAGTTTTAGGTGGGCGAAAAAGTTTGGTTTCACTTGCAGAAAGAACGCCTTACAAGACCCCATAGGATGCTTCACCCACTCCATTATGGGTCGTAAACTATCACCAAGGCAGTGGGGGATAATGCTTTTGAGCTCAACATTCCTCCTTTCCTTGTCGTCAACCCAGTGTTCAATGTGGATCTCCTTCGCCCTTATTTCCCACCATTATTGGACACCTCAAAAGTAGAAAAACAAATAACACCAACATAGCTCAAACTCGACTGCATACAATAGGAATCCAATGATCATATTGTGGACACATAGAAAAATGGCACTTGACAACAAAGGATCCAACTTTATTGAGTTGTCAAAGCAGGGCAACGCCTGCACCAAGGCAAGTGGCTCACCCGGGGCCAAATTCAACAGAAATTTTCTCATCTGATGGGGCAACTCAACACAATGGAGACCATTTATTCCTAAGGAGGGAGGATTGATCCATATGGATATCGGTGGCCACCCACCTTTTTTAGCAGGCGCAAAACAATTTTTTGACAATTTTGGCAATTTACTATTTTTAGCAATTTTAACTTCTGGGGCCATTTTGAGGGCCTAAATGAAGGTTTTTCAGGAATGAGCTCTCAATGGTAGTTGGAGGAATTATTTAGACCCCAAAATGAATCTCCTCAACGATACCTTTCCAACAATCTATCACACACCTAAAACAGAGATGGAGATCATGATTTCACATTGAGTGGATACACTGATTCAGATTGGGTTCGAAGTGTCTCTGACAGGAAGAGCACTTCAAGATGTTTTTTCAGTTTGGGATCAGCCATGATCTCATGGCAGAGTAGGAAGCAATCCAACATTTCTCTCAATACATCGGAAGAAGAATACATTGTTGTGTGTTATGTCAATTGCGAAGCTATATGGCTTCGAATGTTGTTGACCGATCCTTTTGACCTAGAGATAGAAGCAACCACGATCCTATGTGACAACCAGATCTGCATAAAGATGACAGAGAATCCTGTATTTCATGACAAGTTGAAGCACATAGAGATACAATATCATTACATCTGCGCATGGTGCAAAGAGGATCCATAAAGCTCCAATATGTTAGCACGGATGAACAGGTTGTCGATGTGTTGACCAAGCCCCTATCTCGTGTAAAGTTTGATAACTTTCGAGATAATATTGGTATAGTCCGAAAGGACCTCCCTCGAAAGGGGGAGTAGTTGTTGTGTTGAGATATGCCTAGTACCATTCTTCCATATTAATCATTGTGACGTAAAGCCAATCTAGTTGTTGTGTTGAGATATGCCTAGTACTGTGCTTCCAGCTTAATCACTGTGACGTAAAGACAATCTAGTTGTTGTGTTGAGATATGCCTAGTACTATGCTTCCAGCTTAATCAATGTGACGTAAAGCCAGTCTAGTTGTTGTGTTGAGATATGCCTAGTAATGTGCTTCCATATTAATCGCTGTGATGTAAAGCCAGTTTAGATGTTGTGTTGATATATGCCTAGTACTGTTCTTCCAGCTTAATCGTTGTGACATAAAGCAAGTCTAGCTGTTGTGTTGAGATATGCCCAGTACTATGCTTCTAGCTTAATCATTGTGACGTAAAGCAAGTCTAGTTATTGTGTTGAGATATGCCTAGTACTGTGCTTCCATCTTAATTGTTGTGACGTAAAGCCAGTCTAGTACCGTGCTTCAATATTAATTTCTATGACAAAAAACAAGCCAAGTACTATGCTTCTACCTTAATTGTTGTGATGTAAATCCAGTCTAGTACCGTGCTTCCAACTTAATTGCTATGACGAAAAGCAAGTCGAGTATTGTGCTTCCAACTTAATTGATGTGACATAAAACTAGTATAGTACTGTGCTTCCAACTTAATTTCTGTGACAAAAATCAAGTTGAGTATTGTTCTTCCAGCTTAATGGATTTGACGTAAAGCCATTCTAGTATTGTGATTCCAGCTTAATTGTTGTGTTGTGATTACAGCTTAATTGTTGTGGTGTTTTCCATATTAATTGTTGTGTGGTGTGCAAGCTTAATTTTTGTGATGATGTGCCAGCTTAATTGTTTTGATGATGTGCTAGCTTAATTGTTGTGATGGGTTTCCAACCTCGTGCTATGATGATGTGTTGCCAACCTTTGTGTTGTGATATTGCTTCTTTTGATGTTGTATTAGCCTTGTGTTGTTATTGATGATGAGGATGTATTAGTGTTATGATTATGATGCTACTTCAGCCTCTTTCTGAATATGATGATGATGATGCCACTTCAACTCCCGAGTTCTTGCTGAAGATGATGATGATGTCACTTCAGCTCCTGAGTCCTTGCTAAAGATGATGATGATGATATTATTTCAGATTTAATGTTGAAGAAGATGATGATGTTACCTTAGACTCATACCTATGAGGATGGTGATGCTACTTGATCAAGGTGGATATCAGTGGCCATCCACCTTATCCTACTAGCCCAAAATAATTTTCGGCCAATTTTGACAATTTACTATTTTTAGCATTTTTTAACTTCCGGGGCCAATTTGAGGGCCCAGATGAAGGTTTTTTGAGATATAGATTCTCAAGGATATCCCATAGCATGATTGAGTCCCCAAAATGAATCTCCTTGATTATACCTTTCCAACGGGCTATCATATGCCTAAAACGAAGATCGTATGCAAAAGTTACGACCCCGAAAAGTTAATGCACTAACTTACCCAAATGGGGCCCACATGACTTTTGGCACTTCATCTCTTAGGGTCAGGTTTATGGATGTATAGGAGTTTTTTAAATTCCTATTTATTGTAACAAGGCCTTCAGAGCCTCATTGTAATCATCTTCTTGCGAATGAGAGTAGCCGTCACATCTCTTCTCATAGATAAGATGCCACCATTCTAGCGAGTCTTTCACTCTGTATTTTTACAGTCTCTGTACATTTCTTTCATTAAGAGAAATTGTGTATTACTGTATATCTGTGTTTATGGTTGCATCTTTGATACATTTTTTTTTATATTATTGAATATCTACGATATCTTTGTGCATTTCTTTATTATATCTCCACTTTCATTTCGTGTCGAAAATAATCTGGATCAGTGGTATCAGAGCAGGCTTATCTTGATCATTCTTCAGTGCATGTCCCCGATGAGGTTTGAGTATAGCAAGTTCAATATTGAGATTGTATCTCTTGAATACAATTTTACTTGAACACCCAAGAAACCCTCAATGGAGGAAGAAAAAAAATACGATGGAGAAGACGATCCTATCAGTCTTTTGCTTGAGCAAGCTCTCACGCGACAGAGGGACGAAATGATGGAGAATTTTTCCCACATCCTTCAATGCCTGTCGATAGAAATAGGTGCATCTTCATCAAGACACCACTTTGGAAGCACCTCGCCTTTCAAGGTACATGTTAATTTTGATATTCCTATATTTGAAGGATAGATAGATGTAGAAGCCCTAGACAAATGGTTAAATTTGCTAGAAGGTTATTTCTCTATTCACAATTTTTTCGACAAAGAAAATATCACCTTTGCACTCCTTAAAGGTCTCCCTCATGTCAAACATTGGTGGGAAACTTACTGGGAGAAAATTTCCACAGAGGATTCTGGAATATATAGGGCCAAGCCCACTTGGGAGTTTTTTGTGGATGCGGTAAAGGAACAATATTACCCTATTCGCAACTATGAGGAATAGTACATGAGATGGACCACATTGCAGAAAGAGGGGCCAAGCAGTTTCGAAGTTCACCAATACCTTCCATACCTTGCGCACCAAGATGGGTATCAAAGACTCCGAACAAAATTTGGTTTTGAAATACCGTGGAGCTCTACATAGATACATCCAAACTAAAATGGATTTTTCGGACATCTCATCACTCGTTGTTTCTTATCAGTATGTTGTTGAAATCGGGCAAAAATTTAAGCACCAGAACAAACAGGAGTTCGGGTCTACAAATCTGCAACAACCAATTTTTGATAAAGACAATCCTAGCAAATAGTCTCCTGAAAACCTGTCCAAGCCATAGGAAAAGAAGGGTCACATGAAGACAAAGAAGGACACCGAAAAATGGTGCGATTTACACAAATGCCCCTAGCACAACACCGATGAATGTTTCTCAAAACAGTCATTGGTGGTCGAGATCAAAGACAAGGAGCCGAATCCCGATTTAGAATCTGATTATGAAAATACTGGTAAAGGATAGATCATTGACACAGACCCTATTGCTATTGTCGCGACCACAACAATTCAACCAGAAGAACCAACAGATCCTGAAGAGGGGGAGCTCATTTTTCATTCACAGATGTGGGTGAAGAGGACCCCGCTACATTTTATTGTTGATTGCAGAAGCTAGAAGAACCTCATCTCAGCAGAGGTCTTCAAACAGTTGGGATTGTCGACAACGCCACACCCGCAACCATACAACATCGGGTGGCTTCACCAAGGATGAGATCTCCATGTCAACCAACAGTGTCGATTATCATACGACATCCAACCCTTCAAGGATGAGGTATTATGTCATGTTTCCCCATTGGATGTCTGTGATGTGATCTTGGGTCAACGATATATGTGGAGACGCCATGTTGTTTCTGAGTCTCGACCCCATAGTGTCATTGTTACTTTGGGGGTCATATCTACAGAATAATAGAGGTAGTTATGACCACTGTTCCACCTAAAAAGTGTCGCAAGGCAGTATCTCATACTGCAAAATTCAGCTTATTTACAATCTGTTCAAAAGGAGAACAAAAGGACATTGCAACCACTACAGCCTTGGCCCAAGCACCTTCTATCCAACATAAGCATGTCGACAAGGTTGCAGAAAAGTGAAAATATTCCTTCTTCACACCTTCCTCTCATGTATCTCAACTTTTTGAACAGCCTCAGCCTCAACAGGTTCATGACAGACTTCCCCAAACTGAGCAGCGCGACGTCTCCAGCAAGGCAAGCAACTCACCAAGATGCAGATTCAACAAATGATTTTCCCTCTCCCCCGGGAAATCAACGCAATGGAGACCATTTATTCCTAAGGAGGGAGGATTCATCCGAGTGGATATCGGTGGCCACCCACCTTTTTTGACTAGCCCAAAATAATTTTCAGGCAATTTTGGCAATTTACTATTTTTAGCAGTTTTTAACTTCCGGGGCCAATTTGAGGGACCAAATGAAGGTTTTTATAGATAGAGGTTCTAAAATATATAATACAACATTATTGATGCCCCAAAATGAATCTCCTCGATGATACCTTTCCAACGGGCTAACATACGCCTAAAACGAAGATTGTATGCAAAAGTTACGACCTCGGGAAGTTAATGCACTAACTTACCCAAAACAGGGCCCACGTGACTTTTGGAGATTCATCTCCTAGGGTTAGGTTTTTGGCATTCTTGTTTATTGTAAAAAGACCTTCAGATCTTCATTGTAATCATCTTCTTGCAAATGAGAGTAGCCGTCACATCTTTTCTCAGAGATAAGATGCCACCATTCTAGCTAGTCTTTCACTCTGTATTTTTACAGTATGTGTACATTCTTTCATTAATAGAAATCATGTATTACTGTATATATGTGTTTATGGTTGCATCTCTGATACATTTCTGTTATATTATTGAATATCTATGATATCTCTGTGCATTTATTTATTATATCTCCTCTCTCATTTCGTGCTAAAAATAATCCGGATCACTACTCCAGCTCCATGCTGTGTTGATGATGCTCTAGCCTCTGTGTTGTGTTGACGATGAGAAAAAATTTCGATGATTTATAGATATGTCAGTCAGTGTTCCAAGATGATATTGATGAATATGTCCTCTCACCCACCTGATGTTTTTGATGATGTTGTCTTCTCTCTCGCCTGATGCTATTATAGAATACCCTTCTTGTTAAGGGGGAGTGTTGAAATAATGTAACTGCAAAGTGTATTCTAATTATTATTGTTGTATTATTCATTAGATCAATCCCCTATTGTGGATTTATCATGTCAGCTATTGTAAAAGACCAAATCCCCTTGTAGGGATTGGTCAAAACATAATTGTAATAGGCATAATAAGAAGTCGGCCCCATAATATATTAAAGAGGCCCCAAAATATATTAAAGGTGGTTTTAACCACCTAGATTGAGAAGTTGGTCCTACTAGTGAAAAGACACCTCCACATGTGCTAGATTTGTGTAAATAGGGAGGCTAGCACCTCATTTAGACACACACTCACTTTTTCATTGAGGATAAAGTTTCAGAGATGCAGTTGGAGAAGAGAGAGAGAGAGAGAGAGAGAGAGAGAGAGAGAGAGAGAGAGAGAGAGAGAGATGCTCATTCTTGGGAGAGGATTTTCTGTATTTGTTTGAGTTATCTCTTGGCATTGTATTGGCTATCTATAATAGGGATGTTTTGCTGGGTTTTCTCCCCCATGAGGGTTTCCCAAGATAAATGATGTGCCTCTTATGATTGTGTATTTCTTAGTGATCCTATCTTATGCTATTGGTATCTAGTGAAATGAAAAGAACTCTAATAATATATTAAACCTTAACAGGGCATCGACCTAGGAGGCCAAAATGAAAAACTAGGTCTCATCTCTAGAAACCTCTCAAAAAAATAAAAAAATAACTATGAAGCAATTGGGAAGTTCTCCCTCCAATATATCATAGCTTGGAATCTATCCAGTGCTATAAAAAACTTCCTTAAGAAAATGGCAGACCACCTAATAATTCGTGGCCTCTATATCAAAGTATCAACATAATATAAAAGTGTGAAACTAATGCACTGACCTTCACCAATAAAGTTTGAAATGGTCGATAGTAACAATGAGAGGCACCTAACATCCTCTGCACCAAACGAGATGATCCGTAACTGTCAACTAGCCTCCTAACATCCTCTGCACCGAAAATCACCAGAAGAAGGTATATCAAGTGAAATATACCTATGAGAGTAGGCAAGATGACTCTCAGTTGCAACACCCACTGGGACATCCTAAAATTGGGGAAAATTCTCCCCTCTCCTAGATGTCCCGGTGATAAAATAAATATCCTCCTCAATGGGATGATACCACTGACGAGGATCGACTTTGAATGGATGCTGATGGGAATCCCATCGATGGATCAACTATGCAAGAAAGGAAAAATTCCCCTTCATGGATGTATTCTTCTGGTAGTACTTGAGGAGGCCTACATTCCTCAATAGGAGCCGCGTAGCTATAGTAGTAGGCCGAGGGTACAAATCCCTCTCCCTCTCTCTGGCCTCCCACTCCCGAACAATATTGTACTAATCCTGTATTTGTTTTTTCTCCTCCATGCGCTGAGGTATCTGTATAATTAAAATAGAATTTACATTAGCATCATACATACAAACATAACTTTTTATCAGTAAGTGAGAAATTTATTTCAAAATATGCAAAAATAAATTGTCAAAAAAAAAAATCTTCAATGTGCCTGCAAAATAGTAACGCATCGGCGATGGTGTGCACACATATATTACGCACCAAATTCAAAGTTGATGCATGAGCATCGTCAGCAAGCGCAAGTGGAGGACAACTGTATATACACCAGCACACATTTTGAAAGGGTTTGAATTTCAAAGGATCGCACATTAATGTAATATCTGAAAAGATATATTTTCTTTTAATGTTTTGGGGATTGTAATACAGATCTTGAGCGTTCACTCTCATCTGTTGGTTGTGGAAATTTATTGTAATAAATGTAAATTAGTTGTAGCTTTTAATTTGATAAGATAGCTTAGATTTGTAGGAGGGGAAACTTAAGAAGACTCCCTTGTAGAGGTATTGTATGATCATTCTCATTGTATGAGTAAAATAAAAAGAGAGTATAGGAGAAGAGAAGAATATGGATTGTAGAATTTGTATGGGCAGATAGTTGTTTTTGTTGTATAAACCATGTAAAAAAGAACTTGTATTAATATAAGAATGCTTTGATCCAATTTCATAGTGTTTTATGGTTACTATATGCATCTATTTAATGGTATGTTTACAATTTATTTTCAGTATTTGTTATGAATTTGTTTCAATGCCATGCATATGTGATTTCATGTTGAATGTATGAAGTCTGTGAGAGGGAGAGTATAAGTTGTAATTGTTTCTCTTCTTGAGAATTCCTACAAGGAGTGCAGTGAAATTCCAAAAGGAGTGTGTCGATAGGTTCTGAGTTCTATCTCAGAAAACTCAGGAGAGATACCGTTGATCTTATACCAGTGGAAGTGAATGTATAGAACAAATCCATGCAAGGTGTGCGCAAGATAAGGGGAGTTTTATAATTTTCCAACCCAAGTGAGTGATTGAAGAACTTCTATCGCAAGAAGTGCGTAGAGTTGGATTTATCGAATAATCAGAGGATAATGTAGAAACTGCAAAGAATTTGTAGTGAAGATCAACCTCAAGAAGGATATAGACTTGGAGATGTTCAGAGGAAGGACAAGGTTTGAAGTCCTTGTGGAATCAAGCTCATAAGGGTTCTCACTGAATTCTTTAGCTGGGAGTCATCGAGAATCTCAACAGATGGTTGGAATTCCTGAAGGGAGAATATCAATTTTTCATGGGCCATTGTATCCAATAGATTTGTGGGGAGGATAAGGGTGAGAGTATTTCAACACTCGCATGCCCAGAAGAAAGGGTAGCCATTAGATCTAGAGGAGCACGAGCTATTGATTTGGTGCTCTGAAATATCAGAATTTCAGGAGTCGAAAGAGTGTGGAGGAAGCTGTAACTCGGAGGTCACGAATCGTGAAATCCCTACATGATCTGGACCGTCGGATCATAGAGGAATTGAGACCATTGATCTAAGGTGAGGAAGTCGTGAGTTCAAATATCAGGAAAAGGGAGAAAAGATACATTATGAGTCCTGATACGTCAAATTCCGACACAATCCGAGGTGGACCCAAGGGTTTGATTGGAGGTCATATGGTAGAAGACAAAGGGAGGAGCTAGGGACCGTTAGCCCTATTTCGGGGTTTCGGGAGTTAGAGGAGTCAAGGTGACTTGAAATGGAAGCCCTGAAATTGTGAAACGTGAAGCACCTTTGTTTAGGCTTATGGTCACTGACGGTGGTTGCACGGGTAGAGCTTGCGCCTAGTGCTTTCTCACACAGGTGGGGTTCGTAAAAGGGGACATGTGGATTTGTTTTCATGGAGGTTCCAACAGGGACCTGAAGAGCTGCATCAGCTTGAGAATAGAGGAAGATCCATAGACGGGGAGGTTAGCAGACCCTGCTGAGGTAGGGGCTCTACTTCATGTGGTATCAAAGCTTACAACTATTATTTTTTGTAAGCAAGATAAGACATAGGACATTTGTGATTTGAATTCTATGTGGTGGAATTTGAAACAATGCCGCCAAGGATACGTCTAGAAAGAAATTTACCTGATTCAGCCTTGAAGAGGGAAATGAGAGAAATTCATGCTCATTTAGATTCTATGGAGATAGCAACGAAACGAACACTTGATACTGGAGATATTAGTGAGGCTAAAAGAGAGAATGAAGAAGGAGTAGAAGAAGTTGTAGCCAAAGATGCTGGAGAGGAACGCCTATTTAGAGTTGTTGCAAGGATAGGTGCCAGAGAAAGAGATGGAAAATCTAGTCCAAACTAATAGTTTGTTTAGAACTGCTTGCAAAACCAAAGATAGGGTATGCAAGGTGATAGTTGACAGTGGAAGCATAGATAATTTAGTATCCATATAAATGGTGGAGAAGCTGGAATTGGAGACAGTTGTACATCCAAGCCCATATAATGTTTCATGGTTGCAAAAAGGACATCAAGTAACAGTCACTAAATTGTGTTTAGTTGAATTTAAGATAGGGGGTTATAGAGATGATATCTTATATGAAGTAATTCCCATGGATGTTTGTCATCTTTTGTTGGGGAGGCCTTGGCAATATGACAGAAATGTTGTCCATGATGGAAGAAAGAATACTTACACCTTGGACAAGAATGGTAGGACGCATATGTTGCTGCCAATTGAAGACAAGAAGGCAAGAGAAGAAGCAAGCAATACTATACTTCTCATGAGTGGGAAGGAACTTCTGGATGCAGTCAATAAAGAAGAAGAAATGCATTTTATTGTGGTTAGAAAACCTAGGGTCATCTTGACCAATGCCTGAATAGATGATCTACCTGGAGAAATTCATGAATTGCTGGAAAATTTCGTTGATATAGTGATGGACGATTTACCTTGTTCATTGTCGCCCATCAGAAGTATAAGCCATCGCATTGACCTTATACAAGGAGTGATTTTTCCAAACAAAGTAGTGTACAGATTGATGCCACTGTAGAATGAAGAGGTTAAGAAGAAATTCTAGGATTTGATGGATAAAGGGTTGATTAGAGAAAGCTCGAGTCCATGTGTTGTACCTACAACGTTAAGTCCAAAAAAGGATGGTGGATGGTGAATTTGTATAGAGTCGAGGGATATAAACAAAATCACCATCATGTATAGAGTTCCTTTACCCAGAATGAATGACTTGATGGATTGTTTGAGTGGGGCAAAGTTGTTTTCAAAAATTGATTTGAAAAGTGGATATCATCAGATTCAGATGAGGGAAGGTGATGAATGGAAGACAACATTCAAGACAAACAAAGGGTTGTATGAATGGCTTGTCATGCCGTTTGGTTTGACAAATGTGCCAAGTACTTTTATGATATTAATGAATGGAGTCTTGAAATATTTCATTGGAAAGTTTGTAATTGTGTATCTTGATGATATACTGATCTTCAATAAGACTGAGGAGGAGCATTTGAGATATTTAACTTCAGTGATAAAGAGATTGCAACAAGAGAAGTTGCTGATAAATTTGAAGAAGTTTTCTTTCATGAAGACAAAACTTATTTATTTAGGTTTTGTGATCTCTTAGAATGAATTGAAAATGGATCTAGAGAAGGTAAAAGAAATCAAAGAAGGGCCACAACCAAGGAATATATTTGAAATTAGAAGATTCCATGGACTAGCCAGTTTTTACAGGAAGTTCATGAGAAATTTTAGTGGGATTTGTGCGTCAATAATGGACAAAGTCAAAAAAAGACATAATTATTTTTATTGGATAGAGGAGGTAGAGAAAAGTTCCAAGTTGTTGAAAGAGAAGATAACTGAACAACCAGTTCTGGTTCTACCATATTTAAGCAAGACATTTCAAGTGAGATGTGACTGATTAGGGGATCAAATTTGCTCAATTTTGAAAGTGCTCGGAATGCAGTGAAAACAGTGCCATTGCGTTCGTCTCGTTTTCCTGATTCCGGTGGTATATTTATTTTCGCAAACGGAGTCCGTATGGAGGAGATATCGCGATTTGACCGCCAAGTCAAACAGGGAAAATTTTGGGGTGCTGACTGTACCTGTTCGTATAGTCCGTATGGCCATGTGGAGGGCCGTACCATCTTGATGACGTGGCAATTTGATGATGTGGCTTATTTTTATTTGATGGTGGTTTCCCAATGGGGTGTTGACACGTGTCATTGGCAGCGAATAAAGTTTGGACACGTGGCCCAACCCATTGGTGCCACGTGTCACTATCCGGCTGGTTTATATGGTTGGATGATATTTGTGTAAAATGTTTTGGGTCCACGGGGTTCGACCCCGGGACCTCCCCCTCTATACAAAGACTTAACAAACATCCGCTGGCCATGTTGCCACCTTGTGTTACTTATTTCATACTCCAACATATATACATTTATGTTTGCGAATTGTATTATTTTTAAAAGGGGGCGGGTCGGGGCCCAGCCCTGACCCATCGTTTATTATATGTAACCATTTTATTATGTTTCCAGTTGGTGCGCCATTGTATTGTAATACAATACATTGCATTACAATGTATTACATATATATTATATGTGTGTTAAACCATGCGCGCGGGGGTTTGAACCTTTAACATAAGTTTAATACGCGCGAGGGTAATACATTTTGTATTCACGCGGGAGTTATAATCCGTTTACACAGTTTTTAAACGGTTAAACTCCTTTTATGCCGAGCCTTTGGTCCCATGGCCATATGACCCAGTGCCGAGGCGGTTAAGGGCTGGAGGCGCCCTAACCGTTCTACGGTTTGTACCGGTGCGCGGTTGCGTACGGGTCTTGGTTTTTCCGCTTAAATGAGCGTGTGTGCCAGGTTTGGAGAACAAGGAGTGCATATTGTAGAACCAGAGACAACATAGTTGAAGGGGAGAACTTCAAGGAGGCTATCTTCTTCATTTTTTGACCGTTTCAGGTGCCGAAAGAGCCCAGACAGGGGTTTTGGGACGCTGCGGAGCCATTGAAGCAGTCAGTTTGTTGATTTGAGCACTGTAAG